>CAJQZN010042599.1:9324-120173 GCA_907164685.1 Colias eurytheme | reverse complement strand
GTATCATTACATGAGTGTTGCAAACGCGGAAGTGACTTTCACTCAACTGCACTTGTATACTGTGACTTTTGACTTTATTACTTTCACTGCTTTTTTGTCGATCGACATTTTAATAAGGTTAAAATTTTGTGTTTGAATAGGGCCATACTAAAACTGTTGTATTATTTTAGTCACTATCGAATATAATTCCTTTTTCTGAAGAGATTGGATAAATCTGACCAGATTTTCCTTTTGTTTTGCCTTGAATTATGATTCATTTTCTAAAAATATTGAAATACTATCAAATTTACGTTAAATTTTTAACTGAACATCATTCAAAGGAGATCCTTGAATGAAATGTAGGTACGCCATTAGTTTAGTAAATTTTTAGAAGTAGGTACAATGCGTTATCATTGTATCATTATTATTTATTAATATGACCGACAACGTAATAAATGAGAGTAGAGAATCGGTCATTATAATTCAAGTTGTGCCGGATAGATCTTACATATTGCACAAGTTAGTCCTGTTTATTGTGAAAGGGATTTATTGAAAGAAGAAAAGAAAGTAATTTATAAATCCAAGCACGAATTGGATTTTGACCAAGTTATATTTGTAAACAAGATGGCGATGGATCTTTGGTGTACAATATTATGTACATAATTATCACAAATCAAATCAATAACTTTTAAATGTCTAATAATATTGTAGACAATTTTAATATTGAATGAAATGACAATTAAATCTGTGTACGAAGCGTCTTAAAATATTTTCCCTGACTAACTTTAATTAGTAATAATAAGTAATAGAAATTGATAATCACAACATCGTCTTGTAATATCCGAAGAAATAAACAATATTCGATTGCGACTGAGCTTATTATTTCGTACATCAAAAGTACATTAAATATTAATGATACCTATTGTTTGTAATTACCCGTTATTAAATAATAAAGTATATTGCCCAGTAAAATGTTTGAAGTGTTTATCATATTATTCGTGTTATGTTATTCTTATGTAAGAAACAAGATTATTCTCATTGCATTAACTTTTACAATTTTCCGGGTAAGCGTAGGTATTTAGGGCAGCTGCGTATCTAGTAAGAAGAAATATTTCTTTCTATCTTAATTGTCATTTGTCACTACAATTACATGCATTCACGTGTTATGTGATGCTTGCCGATGAGATTTGAAGTTTTGCTCATCTACCATGAAACCAATATCACATTTATCTAACATCACTGTTATTATATTCTAGAGAAATCGCGGTTATATTAGCGACAGGAAACATGCAATGTTATATAAATTTCATAATCAATGCAATGCGTAATTCAGAAAATTGCTACGAGTTGGACCATTTTTTCGAAACAAAATGAGAAACAGAATACCGATGACCATCTGATAATAGGATTTACAAGTTTACGATTTGTATTTCAGATCTCAATTATTTAAAACCTACCCATAGAGATACATACAATTACCCGCAATACTACATTTTATCATACTGAGTATTGACCCAAAGTACACTCACAATTCACAACAAACACGACTGATCAAACAAAACACAATCATACATGATACACACCACAAATAATAATCACACAAAGAAAAACAACTTACTTCTATTCATGCAAGCCTGGTACAGCGTCTTAGCAAGCACAAACGGCTTTGGCTCATCACTGCTGATAGGATCATCCAATAGTGATCGAATCTGTTCCTGGAGCTGATCGGTGATGATGGAGAAAGTGTTCACCGATGTCTTATCATCAGGGATCCTGGTGTTCTTCACGAAGGATCCGCAAGCAAAGTCGTAGAAGTCGTCGCAAGGGTCCACGGATTCGTCCATGTTGAGCAGGAGCTTTGATGCTGCGAAAGTTTGGTTGGGTAAAATTTGTGAAGGGAAATATTTGAGATAATTAAATATCGTTTTTTCGCTAGTTATGTAGTGGAAATAAATCTTTAATTTTACAATTAATAGTACCCAATTTTAGCAATCCAAAAGATACAATTTAGGTTAATAGTATCATAAGTTAGTTTTCCATGTATCAACCTTAACATAAGAATTATTATACGGCAATATTCGTGCTTTAAGATAACATTGTGAAGTAAACAATTGTTTAGTATTCTAGTCATTATCCCTACCTATATGTATATACTTCCTTCAAAGGAATAATGGACAATACGTTAATTTCCTCTATTGATGACACAGTCCTACTAAGATACACTTAGGTAGGTAGTATAAGGTTAATTACGTCCTTAACACCTTTCATTTCTAATGCATCCTTAATTCCCAAATAACACGCGATTCAGCTGCTATTTACTCTCAAATTGTCCATTATGCAGACAAAATGCCTTTAAAACGTCACCTAGTTACGCCGAATAAGTCAAAATGCCTTAAAGAGGCATGTCACCTAGGCACTTATCTCGACAATGGCGATTTGTCTCCCATTCAGCATACCCATTGTATCCACAGTTTTGACCCACTTTCGTTTGCTCACATCTAATAGTTACATGTAATTATATGTGACGGCACATTGTTTGCATGGGAAACTGCACACGTTATGCAATTGTTAGCTATTATTCGTTGTATCTGCTAAATTATCTGCGTGTGGAGCACGACTTATGACCTCCAGGCTTGTGTGTATTAAATTTGAACTTTATTGAAATAACGTTTAATAAAATGTGATGTTTTATTTCCTCATCGATAGCCTTTTGAGGTTAAGGCGCACTTAATATTCATCCGTATAGTGTATGTCTATAGATATAATACTAATGAACCTTTTTGAATAATACCTGATAAGTAAAGGTAAAAGCCAAACATTGTGCCATTTCTACATTGACCCCTAGATAATAAAGTTTTCCATACTCATTTAAATCACAAAAAATACCTAATTAATTAGTTTAATTATAGAATATAGACCTTTTAGAAACTTACCAGTATGCACGCAGTCAGGATCCTTGCAGACTTGAATCTCATCGCTTTTGGCAATCACAGCTGGGGGGAGGCTCTCGGAGACCCGGAGCTCGCTCGTTTGGGGCACGTCTGTGGACAAAGTAATATATAAGCCTAGGTATTTTATTATTAACTTATTAAGATCGGGTGTATTTTTAACAGGTTCTATTTACCTATTATTATCTGCTTTTTTACCCTTGTATTTCAAGTGTGATAATATTGATTATATTTTAAGTTTTCCAATAATTTTGGAAGCTGTTATGCAACGATATATTGCAATTAAACAGTCAACATCTTTCATATTGGACCAGTCTAAATATTATTCATACGATGTTACATGAAAATCGCTTTCGTATTTTTCATATTTATGAATTATTAATTTAACTATTAATGTAACTTATCGCTCGAGAGTTAAAAAAAGTGAGTCGCTACTAGATTTGTTAAAGTGACGACTGATATCTCTATATTCCTTCAAATAAATTTTATGGTTAATAAATAAATCTCTAACTCCTAAATAAACAAAATCCTCATCGACGTTTAAACAAATAATTATTTACACTAAGACATCTTCAATTTGTTTTCCAAAGGAATCTCGAAGTTTAGAAGTTTAAATGCAAATAAATAAAACCGTTGTTGCTAACAAACAGAGGTCGACGGAATTATCGGCAAGGAAAATAAAATCTAAATTTTATTCATCGACCTGTTTTGCTTTGTTATCAATGCAATTCTGATAGCTCATGGCCTGGTACACTTTTCAAACGATAGTGTTATTTAAACCAAAGGACTATATTTTATCCTTCACTAGCTTTCCGCCCGCGGCTTCGCCGGCTTTGTCTAAAACCTAATAAATTATATACTATAACCTTCCTCTTGAATCACTCTATCAATTGAAAAAAACCGCATCAAATTCCGTTGTGTAGTTTCAAAGATTTAAGCATACAAAGGGACATAGGGACAGAGAAAGCGACTTTGTTTTATACTATGTAGTGATAGTGATATAAGCTCAATAAAAATTCATATTCGATCATACGTCGTGTGTTTCGATGTATAAAAATCACATTTGCATATAAATCATAAACAACAACCGATTTGTATGATAACTCGAATTACTGTTAAATCGATTTTAAGTTTAATTGGATGAAAACCGTCAGGTATAGTACAATGGCTTGTTATGTTGTGACCAAGAATACACGATTATTACTGAGTACGAATCATAAACAATGAGATTTAATCACACACTAGGTAGGTAATTGAATATATTTAATTGGTGGCTTGCTTAACTTCCAGTTTTAATAATACGACGTGTCTGATGACATGTTATTTGAAATCACCTTCAAACAGCTACGGTAAATTCACAATACAATAGTCTCATCCAACAAATTAGGTATCTTGGTCAATCACGCTAGATTTACCTAAGAGGATACAATAATCTATTTGCGAAATAAACTGAAATCATTAAAGTTGTCAAGATCTCTCTCTCTCTTGTTAATTTGCAGAATCAATTAACAATTTCTATACACTTTCCATGAGATATAAATCAATGATGTATTTCACCTCATCTACAGCGTGATCTCAGACAGTGTACCGTCAATATTATCCAAGAATAATATAATCCAGTATGCCAGTTCTAGCGAAAATTTGACATGATCTAATTCGTATCAAGACGAGGTTTCAAACACTAATTGAGACAACCTAGGAAGTAACTTGTTTAGATCTGATTAAGTAACAAAATATAGGTTAATTTGTTATTTGATAGGCGATAGACAAAAGAACGTGATTATTATGTAAATATTTCATTGTTATATCGAACTGAAGTACTTAAAGTGCCTAAATTGAGTACGAAGGAAAGTAAGCTTTCTCTATCCTCCGTGGACACAGTTATTATAAGTTACAAAGATTTAAGAGCTTTCATTATCTTATCAGTAAGAAATGAATAGTAGAATATGTGTCATACTATACTATTATAGTTCTCCAACACTATGTAAGACTGTTAATAGAAAATGTAACTAGCGTGACCACACAGCATTACAACAATGCAATGACAAATGATGAATCTAGTCTAATTCTTTAAACATCTTTATTTTTAAAAATGCGAGGGCAAACATACCTATGTACTGTGTGATTATAACTCACAGATTTTCCCGATTGATAAATACATATATGTACATATGTATATATCGTATCTATAGTATAAAAGAACAAAACCTGTTTTAATGTTAGGACACATTACGATGCATTAAAGTTCGGCTCGCAAAATTTCCATATCCCCATCTAATCTTTAATATTCTTCATCTCAATTCAGCAGATCATCTTGTACCTTTAATATTAAAGGTCACATATGTATTGACGATGTACATTGTACAACCAGTGGGCGGTATTGACCGCAATACAATTTGAACTTAACATCCTGAGGCCTTCGCCGTTTATATGGCTAAAGGTAAACACTTTGAGGGTTTGCTAAAAGTTTTTTTTTTTTTTGTTTCCTACTAGTAAATATTAATAGACTGGTCAATATAAGGGACAATTGATAGACATGTCGATATTAAGCCTAATATTATTATTTGCTAGTAGGTAATCTTCAATGGCTATAAGACTTATTTTTTAAAACCCGCATATACTTAGAAGCTCATTTGAATCAAGTACCTGGACTAAGTACTTGATAAATACAACGCTAAAAAAAGCTTTGACAAAGTAATCATGAAATTATTAAGTTATCAGAGTTAAGTAAGAATTTTATTTTAAATATATACTCCTAACTCTATGTAATAAAATATATAAAGTATAATTTTGTTCATAAATTAACTATGAAAATTATATATACAGCTAGTGCAATTACGAAATGCTCCTCTAAGGTGCTTGAAAGTACATACAGGTCCTAACTCCTAAGCCAGTACTCAATCTTGTAAATTACACTTTGATCGCCGTCGTTAAATAGAAAATGCATACTTAAATCTAACGGTTAGTTAATTTCTTACTGGAAATTCAATCAATGGAAACATTTAGCAAAAAGTGGGACGACACTCTACTAATGATACAGTTATAATGATTTATTTATGCTGTACCTGTCTTTGATTCTATGTTTTTACGGAAGAGGTTAAAGATATAATTTCTATCACTTGATGGGGAGAAATACTTGCAGAGGTTTAATGGTGCAAGTTAGCGACACACACATTTACATTTAATTGGCGTCTATCTTCAATTGGAATCTGAGTAACATGTCAGAGAATTTAATCGACGAAGTAAATGGTAAATGTTAAAATATGTACTTAATGACGTTTCAAAAGTGCTTCTAGAAGAAGTCTAATTGAATAAATAAATGTTTGAGTTTGAGTTTGAGTTTGAGTTTGAAGAAAATAACGAAGAATAAATTTTGCAAAGCTTAAACTTGTTTATAATATATCTGTGATTTAACTTAGTAGTAAACGGATAAATATAATTTGTTGTTAAATTCGCTCGATTCAGTGATTTCTTAACATTTTAAATAAATAACACGAATGTTACTAAACTTGGACAATGGCTATAAGACTTATTTTTTAAAACCCGCATATACTTATAAGCTTATTTGAATCAAGTACCTGGACTAAATACTTGATTAATACAACGCTAAAAAAAGCTTTGACAAAGTAATCATGAAATTATTAAGTTATCAGAGTTAAGTAAGAATTTTATTTTAATTATATACTCCTAACTCTATGTAATAAAATATATAAAGTATAATTCGATTCAGTGATTTCTTAACATTTTAAATAAATAACACGAATGTTACTAAACTTGGACACTTTTGGATAAAAGCTATAAAAACTTGTCCAAAATCGGGAAAGAACCCTTAGTACAACAGCTAGATTTACTATGAATTATATTCCTATTATTATGTATCGAATTTGAAGAAGCTATATACAAGAAGCTATTATATTCAATTTCAATCAGTAATGGAAATATTGAAGGGCTACTTGGCTCCTAACGGTTTCAATTTTCCGACTGGATAAACTTGATTAAATCCTATAAAATTTAATTTTCAAGAGCAAATGTTATTTGATATTTATTGATAATGATGTTTACACGAGTAGTTTTTATTCGAAGTGAAATGAAGAGATAGTTATCTGATTATAGTTCATGGAATTAAAACCATGGATGATCGAAGCCCAAAGATTATTTAAAAGGATTATATGGTAGGTATGTCAACAATGGCATTATGTACAAACATGTCATTAAACCATTTCTGTAAATAAAGTTTTCAGGTGGAATAAAGAGATAGTAATCTAATTATACTTCATGGGTAATAACCGTGGAAGGTGCCTATTTAAAAACAATTACAAAGTATATCAATAATTGCATTAGATAGAGCACAATCAAATCATTTTAGGTCATCAATTTTGTCATAAGGAAAAAAAGTAAATCCAAATAATTAAAGAAATTTCGATATTACTACGTATATTTATGAAATAATTTCCCATGAGATTGATTTTCAGACAAACATATAAACAAATTAACAATGACACGTACCTACAACATAAATATAACAATAATACCTTTATGTACCTAACATAAAGGTTTCGGTAATTATATTCTCCGCTAAAACGTAGCAATAGTCTCTAACAGTAGGCACTTGCAAAATATTTCGTGATGTTTGAATCATGTGCTGAATTTTGAATCATCGAAGCCCAAAGGTACTTATTTAAAAGGGAGGTATGTCAACTATTATGGGCTTGGGTGAGCCGCCAAGCGGCAATGACCATTGACCACGTACGCGGTGGGGGTATAAGGCCTGGCGCCGAAGATGAACAGTGGCCACCGTTGGGTTTTAGTGGGTATGGCTTCTCGCGAGTCCCACATACAGAAAAAATGCATTTCCCAACGTTAAAAAAAGGTATGTCAACAATGGCATTATGTACAAAGTACAAACATGTCATTAAACCCTTTCTGTAAATAAAGTTTTCAGGTGGAAGGAAGAGATAGTAATCTGATTATACTTCATGGGTAATTACCATGTAAGGTGCCTATTTAAAACCAATCACAAAGTAGGTATGTCAATACTATGCACTGTGTACAAATAACAAACATGATCAGAACATGGATAAAGCGATGTGCTTTCAGCAAAATCAGTTGGGGTCATCAATTTCTGTGACTTAAAGAAGGAGAAAAAGTAAATCCAAATAAATAAACTAATTCTGATATAGACTTTGTACTATACTTTGTATCTAGGTATATTTCAACAACCAGAAATATTATCTGAAGAATCTATACCTACTAATATTATAAAGCTGAAGAGTTTGTTCGTTTGTTTGAACGCGCTAATCGGGAACTACTGGTCCGATTTGAAAACAGGAGCGGAGCCATGCGGGTGAAACCGCGGAGCGCAGCTAGTAGTTAATAAAATAAAATTAACAATGACACGTAAAAATCCATATAATAATAATGCCTTCATGCTAACAATAAGGTTTGGATAATTATATTCTCCACTAGCAATAGTACCTTGCAAAATATTTCGTGATCTTTATTGAAGCATGTGCTGAATTTTGTCACCGAATTGTTCTGAGTTCATGACTCCGTGACGGAGTGTAGCAAGGTCGATAGTTTTGTAATAACGTTACAATTGTAATAGTGATAACATTACAAGTTGAAGAAAATCGTATCGTTGTTTCGTGATGTGATAGGTGATAGGTACCTAATTATTATTGTGTTGGTTGCTATTTTTTTTCTAGAGAAATAACGTGCTTAAAGTATCCTACCTATGTAAAATATGCATCCTTTAAGGTGTAAAACAATTAATAGATTCTTAGTAAAATAATAAAATATATTATATTTATTTATTTATTCACCTTATTTATGTAAAATAAAATGTCACTGAGTCCGTCTCAATTTACTTTGTGACTGTATTACCACAGTATTACAATATTATTTCCTAATAGGAATAGGAATATAGGAAATAATGGTAATACCACAGACTAATAATAATATACTACGTATACAAGTAATACTGTGGTATTACAGTGAGAGGTCTAGTTATACTGGTCGATATAACATTTTCTACTGAAACTGTTATTCTTATTCAAGCAGAACTTACAAATCTAATTGAAATAAATGTTCACACAGTTTTTCGTAACCTTGACATCGAGCAACAAGTGAAACAATTTCTCTCATCACATATTCCTTCAAGGAGCCAAACCCCGTACACAAAACATCGTATTACTAAAGGCATAAGGTTTATATTGTGTAAACAATCACTTAGTAATATCACGTATTATTATCACGTTACAGACTAAAGTGACAACATGGCGACGGTTTGTATAAGATTTGGCACGACTGGTTCTATTGTAAATTGAGATAATAATATTGGATATATCTCCTATAGTTTACTATAATTAACCGCAAAAATGGTCCTATATACACAGGCTGTTGTGCTACGTGAATATACCTAATGTCAAAATATCTTTAGCTAGATACATAAGCGTAATGCGATATTGGTATGAAACTGTACTATTATTGTAGGAAATAAGGATAAATATGTTTTACTTATATCATATACCTATGTATAAACGCAAAGCTGCGGCAAGCTAATGAGAATATTAAAAAGATTAACTATGAATTAAAAACTTATGATTAAATATTAATAACTATATTACGAACGAAACCGCGCGTCATTAAGTTACTTATCTATAAAACTTACCATTAATGTTGGTAGACTTCTTCAGCATGACCGTGGTGATGAAGGCCGCGAGGAAGGCTACAGCCAGCACGGCCACCACCCCCACGGCCAGCATCAGCCGCTTCTCAAGCTTCGTCCGCTGCCCCCAGAACGAAGGCCTGCGAACAAGAAAATTCCGTTATTCACAGTAGTTAACTAGGTACTTAAATATCTACGTCGCATAAAGTAATATTTCTAGAGCAAAAAATTAATATAAACGCGATTTAGTCGACATATTAGGCAGGTATATAGGATTAAAACAACATTCAGAAATCGAAATTACAAGAATAAAGCGATTGACTTGAGGCCTCGGAAAATTCTCGAAAATGTACGATACAAATAATAAAAAACACATACTTTTCTTCTATAAGCAAAATAGAAATTAACAGAGCGATTTACAACTATTTAGGTACCTACTTCTACTTGAAAACATTTTGGCGCCACTCTGTCGCGTCGTTACCGCGCATTTTTTATTTTTGTTATTCCTTATTAATTAGATACAAAATTTAACGTTTTGGATTGAAAATTATGTATAAAATAATACAACATCTGAGTACTAACTCTTATATTGTTAAAGAATAATAACGATATAACTACAAATCTCTTACGTATTGTGATATCGCTGCAATGTAGTTATTGATGTAGGAAGTGAGATAATACTTCCCATATTTCCAAACCATTTCACACAAAACATACACACAATACAAATTCCTTGAAGACTACTAGTAACAACAACTTCTAGGCGCATTTTTATTCAAAATCTACACAACTTCAAAGTTCAACCTTCTTTTTCACTTCAACAAATGAGTAATGACAATACTCGTGACAATAGTTTTCCCGCCACAAGTTTGAAAATGGAATACAGAATTAGTCGCGTTCACAAAATCCCGCTGAGACATCATAATCATCCAAGTTTTTCTTGAATCAATTCAAAAGGGTCTATTATCCTTCCAAAATGTAAATCCCGCTATCGCAGCCCGCAGTCAAGTTTTTTTATTTATAATTTTTTAAGCTGCTTTCCCGTTTGAAGGGATCAGGGCGGAAATGAATGTTTAAAGAAAATAATATTCTTTTTTTGTTTGAACGTTGTTGCTTTTTTATCTGTTGCAAGAAAGAAATTCGAATGTTAGGACATTCCGTATTCGAATACTTTTTTTTTTAATTTTAACAAATGTTTGTAAAGGGTTAGGATTGCTTTTAAATATTTAAACGTCGTTATTTTTCTTGCGTGGGGTTATTTAATTTGCTTTTTATTACATTCAAGAACAGGCGATACTTTTGAACTTAAATAGTATTTGACGAGGTTTTTTAAGGTTTTTACATAAAAATAAAATAATATTTATTATATTTTACATGGAAGTTGTTCTAGGTTCAATAACCTTAAAATTACCGTAGTTAATATTAGTTTTCTGCTTTAGTTATGGGTAATAAAGATTAAACATTTATAAGTAATTACCATTAATTGTTATGGCAACTAAAAATTTATGTTTATAATATGTGACTAAGCAAATTATTCTACTATGCTTTGCTATCAGTCCCAATCAGTGTTGCAACACTTATAGGTCTACCAGAATCTGATGGCATATTTATATTTACGAAATAAAAGATTTTCATATGGCAATTTTATTTGACAACTATCAAATTGGTTGTCAAATTATTTGTCTTCTTTGCAATTGATGAATAATTTTAAGGGTTTTGTCTAAAAAATCTTCGAAAATGTCGAAAAAGCCGCTGCGATCACAAGCAAGAGGTGTTGTTTATAATGTGTATAGAAAAACATTCGATGAAGAAGGGTCAAACACATCACAATTTTCAATTATGAAGATTTAATTGGTAAATTGGACTTACCCGTTTTGATACTAAAAATAAAAAAATATTATAAGTCGGTAACTATAATATTGTTTGTTCATTACAATATAATTTTATGAAAACTTATTATAGGAGTTTCCAATACGGCTATTCGTCAAGTCCAAGCTGTCCAAGTCAATTTTATAATGTGTGTATCTTTAATACTTACGAAAATAAACATTTATTTTATTTTTTATTTTATTTTATAAAAAATTATTAGTTATCTAGTTTTGATCTGCATTATCATTACATCCATATTTTTACATGGAATAATGATAATGAATATACAAAATATATAGGTATGTGTAAATAATAATATGTATTACATAGATAAAATTAGTAATATGTATATTATACATGTAAGTATGTACCCACATAATATTAAGTGGATATCTCATTATTAAGTATAGTATTGTTCACTTATGTAATGTGACTAATGATGTTGAGGACAAAATAAAAAATAAGCAGTATCAAGATCGTTCAGTCCATTTTCCCTAGGGTTGCACACTCAAAATTTTGATTTCCCAATTTGCCATCAGATTCTGGTTTACCTATAGCCGATTCTGGGCTAAATCTAGCCCTTTTTCGGGAATTCAACCCGTTTTTAAATAGGCATGGCTCAAAATTTGGGCCGATTTTGTAATATTTTGCCAATTTACCATGCCAAAAGAGGACTTTTTTTACGAGCTGTGCGTTGTATTGCATTGGCTAATAAAGTTTAGTCAACCAATCAAAATGCTCGAATTCGAATAATGAATAATGAATTTTGTAAATAATTATAATACAAAATTGTAACAATAACAAATATCACTTTTAAGCGTTCTGGCGGTTACACCGCTTTGAAGAAGTTGTAGCCCTTTCTGGCCCTTTTCAGAGTGCCGACCAGCCCTTTTTACAAAATCGAGGTGGCAACACTGGGTCCCATTATCAGTATGTTTCGTAAAGTAAGTATTAGTAAACTATTATAACTAGAACCCGCTTTTGTATTGCAATGCGTACTTTACAGAGATCAAGCAAAAAATATTATATTCGTTATAAATCCATTGAATAAAACCTCTAATGTTTCTAAGCCATGATTTTTTTTGACAAATTTGTAGTAACTATTGATCACAGCTATTGATGATGTACATTCTTGTGTACAATATTAAAATTTTTGACATTTCATTTTTTATTAAGTCCATGAAAGAAAAAAACTGTTTCTTTATTTTGCAATAACGATTACAGAAAAATATTTCTTTTTTCACATATTGAGATTTAAAATGAAAACGAAAATTGATGTGATGACGTCCGCGTTGTTGAATTTTGTTGAACTGACAAATGTTGCCTATTAAAATGACTATATTATAGTTAGGTACTTCATAGAAAAAAAAAACAAAAATATAGGTAGGTTAGTCTGTAGGTATCATAAAGATCTAGTTTTGATTAAGATAAAAAATAATTACATATCGTAAATTTATTTGAAATCAAACACGTGACGAATGTAATAAAATACATTTATTATAATATTGTTATAACAAAATGTCATTTGTATAGGAATTTAATTCACGGCCTTCTTATCGCTAAGTAATGTAAATTTCTATCATATTGCATTATATGTAATAATATTATAAATCGATAGTGTTTTTTCCTAATTTACGTACATATAATATATTGTGTTACGTTGATATACCTACCGGTTTAGTTTATTCAATGAAAATATTCCTTTATAGTACTTACATCTTAGACTTACATAAAGAGAACAAAATTTTATATTGCCATTTTTGATATCTATACTAATATTATAAAGCTGAAGAGTTTGTTTGTTTGTTTGTTTGTTTGAACGCGCTCATCTCGGGAAATACTGGTCCGATTTGAAAAATTCTTTCAGTGTTAGATAGCCCATTTATCGAGGAAGGCTTTAGGCTATATATCATCACGCTAAGACCAACAGGGGCGGAGCCACGCGGGTGAAACCGCGCGGCACAGCTAGTTTTAACATATAATACGGGCCGAATTGAGAACCTCCTCCTTTTTTTGAAGTCGGTTAAAAATTCTATTGGTACCTAATAGATACAACTGGCCTTGTTTATTTTTTAAAGTCACACATAGCATTATTTCTTTAATATTATAAACTAACTTAAATATTATTTAAATGTTAGAGAGAAATCTTATTTTATAAATTAACTCATTGTCACGTTTTAGTAGCTGAAACAATTTAATATTGAATGTAAACTATTTTCTGATACAATGTTCTACGTGTATTATACTCATTATTAGAATATTCTTCTCTTATATATAAAAATGAATCGCAAAATGTGTTGGTAAGCGCATAACTCGAGAACGGCTGAACCGATTTCGATAATTATTTTTTTATTATATTCCTTGAAGTACGAGGATGGTTTTTATGTAGAGAAAACGTAAATACGTACCACGGGCGAAGCCGGGGCGGACCGCTAGTATTATAATATAGATGCATGTCCTAGCGGGATGAATAAAATAAAGCCTTTCTCGATAAATAGGCCAAGTTCCTGAGATAAGCGCGTTCAAACAAAAAACGAAACTCTTCAGCTTTATAATATTAGTAGGTATGTAGTTAGGTATTGCATTCAAGATCTATAATATTTTATCATAATGTATATTGTTCGAAGTTACGACACGGGTTTCATTAAACCACATATTGCGATCCTTTATGGCGCATATATCTTAGACGTTGCTTGTTTCACCTTTATAGTGTGTTAAACAAAATAACAATCGGTAGTCATTAAGTTTATTAAGGTCATATTGATATGCGATTTCGAATTAATGTCATAATTTGAGACAGTATAAAAGTTTGGTCTAGATATTCTCTTAGATATCTAGCTAAGTACGTAAATGATAGCAATAGAAATTAAACGAAAATTGGTACCTAACGGTGAACATTAGATATCCAAATTTATAACGGATTTGATGAAGCTAAATTATTATTACTAAATTAATATTTTAATGGAATAAAGACGATTAATATTCAATTGCAAAAGCGATCGAAATTTTCTACATTATGTGTACTTCTATCATAGAAACATTAAAATTAAACCACTTAAAAAATGTACGAACAAATCAATAATATTAAACACTAGCTTTCCGCCTGCGGCTTCGCCCGCGTTTTCAAAAAAAAACCCGCATAGTTCCCGTTCCCGTGGGATTTCCGGGATAAAACCTAGCCTATGTCACTCAGAAATGATGTAGCTTTCCAACAGTGAAAGAATTTTTCAAATCTGCCAAGTAGTTTCGGAGCCTATTCAATTCATACAAACAAACAAACAAACAAAAAATCAAACCTTTCCTCTTTATAATATTTGTATAGATGTATAGACAACATGTTCTCGGAGATCTCCAGAAACAAACAAAAATACTTGATGTATATATGTAACCAATCCACCAAAAACAACAAAAGCTTCAGAAATCCATAAGTATAGAAATCATCAACAGATTCGCGTTGCATAACAAATAAACAAGTGACAAAGCTTTGCACCGGCTTAGTTACGTAATTAATTCGCGTCGATACACTTAAAGGTCTAAGGGTTATTAAAATATAATCCTCTGCTAATTGAATCCCCGTATCATACAGCTGCAGGGCTCTGAATGTACGTGATAAGAGTGTTGTTAATACACCAATAATACCTATAAACTATATATTGTAACTTATTTATGTGTATGTGTCCATAATAAACGTAGGTATTTCCTTTCTTTCTTATAAGAGATTATATAGGTTACTAGGTTCCGCCCGCGGCTTCGCCCGCGTGGTGTTTTGTTAAAAGGTAGCCTATGTTCTTTCTCAGGGTCTAAAGATTGTCTATGCCAAATTTCATCAAAATCGGTTGAGAGGTTTAAGCGGGAAAGCGTAACAGATAGACAGACAGACAGAGTTACTTTCGCATTTATAATATTAGTAGGGATAGTACTTGGTGGTTTATTCTTAAAGTGAAGAGCAAAAAGCGCGGTTCTTTTTAAATCTACACTTCACTGTTTACCTGCATAGTTTGTTAAGTAATAAAAAAAAATAGATTTTAATCCAATAAAAATATGAACGAAGCCTGACGTAATTAACACATATTTTTGAAGTCAAGGATTTGGAAGTCGCGCACGTGTAAAATGTAAAAGATACCAAACGGTTATTTTAGTTTATTCAATTAAAAAAACCTGAAAAATGCAGCATTGCGTGATATAATGTTATAAGGTGCCATTTTTATGTCCATTCTGTGATAAAAGTAGAAGTTAGAAACGCAAACTCATTCTACAAAATAGAATAATATATTGAAGTCAGGGCAACATGTTTGAAGGACTTTTTATTTTGAAGCTATTCTGTATCTACTTCTGTCATTAACTCTTAAACCGGCTACTCACCTACCTGCACAGGGGCAATATTGGAATATGCACCCTTAGTTATTGGCTCCTTAATTATTGTGTATAGGGAAACAGGGGCAATTTAGAGAACATCTGACATTGCTCCGACCGCCGCGCCGACCGATCGAGATTGTTCCAATATTGCCCCTGTGCTGCGGCAGGTTCGTGAGTAGCCGGCTTTAATTAATAATCAAAAGCTGTAATATCTTATAAGTAACGTTTCAATAATATGCACGATTTCATCAGGCTCTTGAAGCCGACTACAAATATATAAATTTAATAACTTTATCTCTTTATTTGATCAGTTAAGGCTGATGCAACGTGTCGAGGCCGGTTAAAATACATTCAATAATACATAAAACCGGTAGATTTGTTAGCAAAAAAGATGATTTTTCATTTGTTTAAAACATCATTTTCTTTATGGACAATAAGAACATCCTCATCTTATCGACTGCAACTTTGATCCAAATTTATACAAAGATCGAACCCAGGAATTCTAGGTTACCTGTGTCCTCTCACAGAATCTCGAAAGATAAATGTTCAAATTTAAAAAGCTTAAAGCATTATTAGAACAACAGAAAATGTTATTAATCAATTTATGAGACAACTTTAAAAACAATTTCAAATGTGTACCTACCTAATGTGTAATGCTGAAAGATCTGTGTACATAACATGTAAATCTAACGTAAACAACCCTATCGATAAATTGGTTTTTACCAAGCACGTGTCGCGTAGTCACGGGTTCTGGTCATAATTTCATTAAATCCACACGCTTACCTGATCTTGAACCCTCGACCTCCATAACTTTATGTTGTTTAGAGTGCTTTTAAACCCTCAGAGGGAACGGCGCAGGGGAGTCACTTAAACTTGTATATGTGTTGCTTTCAAATGATTAACATAAAGTTGTTTTAATGGGTTTTTTGAGGATTTTATGTTTTAACTAGCCGCTCCGCGCGGTTTCACCCCCGTGGCTCCTCTCCTGTTGGTCGTAGCGTGATGATTTATAGCCTATAGCCTTCCTCGATAAATGAGCTATCTAACACCGAAAGAATTTTTCAAATCGGACCAGTAGTTCTCGAGATTAGCGCGTTCAAACAAACAAACAAACAAACTCTTCAGCTTTATAATATTAGTATGATATGATAGGTTATACAGGATCATAGATAGGTACAGTTGTCTCGAACATAGTATTTGATTTGATTGATTTGTCTACCATTATCGCAGCCAATATTGAAGCAAAGAATTTACAATTGTTTTATTTGAATATATTTTAGTTATAGCACTATTACATATTTTGTACTTATAGTAGGTAATAAGTGAACAGAACTCCGGTGTTTATTTTTTTTTAGTTGGTACTATGAATAGTTACGGCTAATTGAGCTGTAGTGACGCCTTGACTTATAAAAAATCAGTTCTAAAAAATAAAGTAAAAACTATTTACTCTGTAAATCACAACCATTTAAGACGTAATTATTATCTTCCAGGTTCATATATTCAATCTTTAAATCTCCAGCCTTGATAACTAAACAATATTATTAATTACCCATGTATATTACAACTAAATAGTAAACCATGCATTGCACATACTTGCGTGGAATCAATTTTGTTTACACGTGCCGCTTTAACTTGCACCCAACATTTGTAAGCTACTTATTTGCTTATTGCATTTATTGTGTTCATAAAACTATATTTCTAAGTATTCATAGAACTTTATTGTGTAACCAATTGATTTGTTAGTGCTGGTAATCAGTCGATATGTATTTGATTGGCAATTGTCTGGTGCCCCCTAGTGGGGTATGGATCAGATGCATTCAGCTGTTTCACTGATCGATTTTCTTTCGGGCCAATTTTCATCAGCCTGCCGTTTCTTACCAAATAGTCATTTTTTCGTGTCCACCGGGTACACAAAGACACCGGGACAGAAAGATATAGTAGTAGTGCATTTCTATTATATGGGTACCTAGTTATGCCCAGTTGCATAACCGACTAGATGTGCATTACAGCATCTCGTTCGTTAGCATTTTTTAAAGCCAACCGGTTCAGGTTCATCGTCACCAGGGTCAACAACCCCACTTGACCGTATTGTATACGTCATGGCCCATGGGACTCTTACTTTTGACTGTATGCTTAGGTCAGTACTTAGTACTTAGGGCTTAGGGCTTATGTATATAAAAATAAAGGTATCGTTAGTACGGAACGCATCAATGTAACAGTTACAAAGACTACCATCGTAAGTAACGTATAATTTATTTAAAACCTTTTTTTTATAAGGCAAGTACACATATTATAGTAATATTCTAATATTTTTTATAGTTAAAAATTAGGATATCTTTATATGAGTCTATTACATTTTGAGTAAGTTATTTTTTTTTTTCTAATTTATTTGATATTAAAAATTTAACGTCAACACTCTAAATAAATGACTGCAGTTATATACTAAAGTTGGTATAATATCGTTTATAGTAAAACCAACTTTTAATCTCTTAAGTAGGTAGGTATGTAGTTTAAAGATTAACATTTGACACTAATATATTAATAAATACCTATAACTAAATACACCGGAAAGAAACACCAAAACAAATGAAAGCAACTTTCACAGATAACTTATTCAATTATTATGTAACACATTGAGTACGCGCGTATTTACAATCGAAGCAAAAAGGCGGTCATTTTTTTACATAATATTACTTGGCGCCGCTAAACGGATAACTCGAATATTCATTATTCGCCAATGTCAGGCTATATCTAATTACATTATATAACACTAGCTTCCGCCCGAGACTTCGCTTGCGTGTTGATTCTAGTAAATGACACATAATAATAGTAATATATTAATTAAAGATATTAGTCAAAAAATACTTATATTGTTCTGCCCTGATAACAAAGAATGCAGTAATCGACATTTTTGGGATTTTTACTTTTTGCAAGAAATGGGATCCCAAGGGGTTTATTAACATGAAAAAAAATTAATTTCATAAAAAAGTTACCCGGAAGTATGTTTTTTAGCTAACGATTTTTGCAGTACTTACATGAAAACTATATCAATGATAAGAAAAAGCGCCGTATTAAACATGTGCTAAAAAAGAATGCAGTTCTTGTTAAGATACCCTAAAATAAAGTGCAGTAATAGCCATTACTGTAACATTTTATTCCAATGTCTGTAGATCAATTGCTACGTCAAAACGCAGTTCTCCACATTACTGCATTTGTGTGTAGTAAAAGTTCGCGAGATCGTAACCGTACGATACAGTGCTGCGTTTTGTTGAAGCAAATCAGTTGGTCCGGGAGCCAGCAGCAGATTTTATGACCAAGTTCCTCTCAAGCGGTAATTAGTAAAATGCATCAAAGTATAGTATTATGAAGCCTCGTGAACGGCAGCTGGAGCTCGGTTGGGGGGAAGAGCGGTTGTAGCCTCCCGTATCAGCTGACGGTTTTTCCACCAAGATACAGCCAGCTGACATATATATTTATCCACAGTTACATATAAGCTATCATCAGGTAAATTTTTGTTTGAGAGGAAATAACGGAAAATAAATTTTTCTTTAAATTTAACTTTCATGTTCGAGACACCAGCTGACGTATAATACACCATGTTGTAACCAGCTGACTGTTTTTTTTCGTTGAGATATTGGGTTAGCTACAATTTGACAAATTTTTAGCTGAGAGGAAATGAATGAATGAATGTATTTTTTTTCCTATGTGCGTAGGAGGCTACAACCGCTCACCCCCCCAACCGAGCGCCAGCTGACGTTCACGAGGCTTTATAATACTATACTCTGAGGCGTCTGACGAATTATCTCTTGAGAGGAAATAGTTAACCAAATTTGCACCTGGCTCCCTAACCAAGTGCGTCGTCGTCATATTAGTGGGTGCTTGGAGCATTCAAAACCGTATAACCTCGGATTAGAGTAATTATAGTGAATGAATTAATATGATCGATGTGGGATATTGTTTTTTAAACTATAAATTACAATGTTTACCCAAATTTTTTTTGTGCACTCCATTGTTTCGTTGTTAAAAAAAAATATTATGAAAAATTAACGTTTGACCATATATTTTCACTTTAAACAGTATTTCTTTTTTTTTATTCGAGTAGACATATAGGAATATTTTTCAAAGATATCTGTGTATAAAAATAGCAGTAGGGATCTCGAACAGATAGAAAAAACGTGGAGGGGAGAGCGGAGCCACAACTGCTATGTACAATAGAATTTCTCGGCCGGTTTAATTATAAATTAAACGTAGGTACTCTATTGAGTACATTTAAAAAAATAAGGTAATTAATTACGACTAATGAAAAGAAAAAAAAATATTAGTACCAAATCTGTTTATTTAAATATATTGCAATTACCAACATTGTTGCCTACATCAAATATTGAGTTGAAATGATAATATCATCGTGAAAGCGTTCTATTAGTCGTTTTTTAATAGTTTTTTCTACCGAGATATGCTCTGTAGTTATGACGTTTTTCAACTTTTGTATGGTAAATTGGCAATCATCATTCTCTTCTATGTGGGTACTTGTATATTTGCTCCATTGCTGCATCTACTTAGATTAATTTTCTTTTCAACATTATTGAGGTGAATTGAATTTTTCAGCAAATTATAATAATCCGAATGATATTTTGCTGCAAGTGTCTCTAAGTTGGTTATACCAGAAATCCTTTTCTGGATATCTCGATAATAATCGGTTTTCTGGACGGCTATAAAATTCGTGATGGAATCATTCAAAGTTGAAGTGTTGATGTATGAAATCTGACTACGCCGGCATTTTTTTGTATGGAGATACTAAAAAGACCTCGTCTACTCGAGAGAATGCCACAATTTGGACGAATTAACCGACGAATTAACCTGGAAATTGAGAGTAGCAGAAGAAACCATTAAAATAATAAAAGGGTATTCAGACGTTTAAAAGACAACTTTTTCCGGTGATGTTGCACTTGTAGTGAGCAACAGGGGGGGTCATTTTGAAAATTTATTGTAATTAAACACCTTGTAATTGGTTTTATTTTGTTTGCATTAAAATTTTGCACTTACCACTTTCAGATTTCAATTTTTCGATTGAAGTCTTATGAATAATAAAATGAAATTTTCAGGGTAGCTACCTCATAGATAGAGTAAGTTTTTAAAAAGCCAAACGGATATTTTTTATGTGATTTTATTTTTTACGGGCCCTTGAAGTTATGAACATACTGGGTAATTTTGTCTTTTTGGCATTAAATTCTTTTTTTTATTCCATTCGAAGATCTAACCATAGTAAATGTTACTATACTGAATTAGCCTATCTTTCAGCTTAGCACACAAAAAAAATCAAGCATTTACCACCATAATTCACGTCACCATAAATCAAAATCTCTACGTACCGGTGATAGGTGAAAATTTGAAAAAAAACATCATAACTCCGAAAATACGAAAAATCGCATAATATACATGGGGGTGATTCGGATAGCCCTTCATGTCCTCTACCTCCCAGCTTCAGTATATCACTACTTCTTGGGACACCCTCTATGGTCAAACATGAATTTTTCACAATAATTTGTTTAAACAATGAAACAATGGAGTGCACAAAAAAAATTGGGTAAACATTGCAATTTATAGTTTAAAAAACAATATCCCACATCGATCATAATAATTCATTCACTATAACTCTAATCCGAGGTGAAGACCCCCCAGGCACTACATATATTATTATATAGTAATTTGGATATTTCTCGTTTTATTTTTAAAAATTTAAAATTTATTATGGCCATTTTACTCATTAGGTTAAGTACTTTCAAATTTCAATATCAGTTAATAGTTTTTTGATATCTGTAATAGTTACGGAATAATCGCCTGTGCACACTTAACGATTACACCCTGTATATATGTCAGTTTAACTGACGTTAAAATAATAATAATTAATTAATCGTTGTCTTAATAAGACTTAATTTTCTTCTACAAATTGTTTAATTTTGATATCCCCGCAGTAGGTTTCAACCGTAGAGCATTTTTTTTAAATCTGTGTAAAAGTGAGAAGATATTATGTGTACATCTACTTAGCCCCGGACATTAAAAACCTGTATTAAATACTAAACAATAACGCAGTAATCAACATGCGCTACAACATAATGCAGTAATGAGCGCAAGTACTGTATTTAGACTTAGTATCATGTGATTTTCACATGGCCTGATGCTAAACCTAAACGCAATAATACGCATTATTAATGGATATACTAATTTATGAAATATAAGATAATTATCTTTGTAAAGCTTGTATTTTTTCCAATTTTATTGATAGATTTCAAGGGCTATAAAATATAAACATCCTCCTCAAATATGTAAAAATGTCTTTCCCGCGTTTATCTCAAAACCGCCATTTTGCGATTACTGCATTCTTAGTTATCACGGCAGTGTTATATGTAAGTATAATTTCTTTTTCAGACGATTTCATAGGTATGAAATGTTACAAAATGGAGAAAATTATGGTGATGCGGTTAATATACCTACTACTACTAGTAAAATTTTGATAATGGAAGTATTTGATCAAGCATTCTTGCACAAAAATCAAACGTTACCACAACGAACGTTACTAAGAAGTCACGAAAGAAATAACGCAGAGATCCCGCAAACTATTTCATCCAAAAACAATACAACTTGTAGAAAAAACACAAACATATTACAGTCAGCTGATCGCTTAATCTATCTGATTCAAGGCTGCTAATGACATTCATGTCAAATCAGGATAACAGTTATTTACAACAATAGCCTGTTAAAATAACGTTAACGCAATAACGGTATAGGACACCGAGTCCCGGCAACCGTTATGAAAGGTTACTGACCTCATAGTAAACAATTATGCAAATCTATTCGATAACTAAGAAACCAGTCTATAATGTTTCTTAACACACATCCGTATGTTCCGACGATAAACTCACGAACTGTGGAAATTACTTTCGTTATAAAATAACGTTATGAAAGCTGTACATTCACCGATATACAACACTATAAGGAAATAATCCTTAACATAGATACGGAGTTAGATGTAAAGGATTCTCGAATCTCATTTACTCTTTAATGTTTATATCATTACTATATCATCCCCTAGCACATAAAACTGTCTTGAAAATAAATAAAATAATAATAGGAAATAGCTTTTACAGTAGGGTACTTCTAAATTTTAATAGGGACTAGCGGTCCGCCCCGGCTTCGCCCGTGGTACATATTTACGTTTTCTCTACATAAAAACCATCCTCGTACTTCAAGGAATAGGTATAATAAAAAAAGAATTATCGAAATCGGTTCAGCCGTTCTCGAGTTATGCGCTTACCAACACATTTTGCGATTCATTTTTATATATATAAGATTAAAAATATGGATAGGAACTGGCATCCGCGAATTATTTTGAAGATGCGTAATGGTAGTATAGACTATGTACTGCAGACGCAGATGTTAACAAAATATTACGCACTATGCAGGAACACTATTTACTTATGTGTGGTATAGGTAAAATTTCTATGTTATTTTGTGGCGTTTAGAATCTTATCCATAACTAGTAGCTCCGCGGGGTTTCACCCCCGTGACTCCACTCCTGTTGGTCGTAGCATGATGATATAGCCTATAACATTCCTCGATAAAAGAGCTATCTAACATCAAAATATTTTTTTAAATCTGACCAGTAGTTCCCGAGATTAGCGCGTTCAAACAAACAAACAAACTCTTCAGCTTTATAATATTAGTATAAATTTAAATAAAAGTAACATTTAAATACAAAGTGCCGTTCGATAGTCTAAATAAGAAGTAATCGAGTTCCATGGCATACATAATATGTTAATGTGTTTGTGACATTTTCAGTTGTTGTTGTTTACAATACAAGCGAGGTCATTATCGAATTTACATATGGCGATTTTACTTAGAGCATTAAGTTGGTTTAATGCTCTAAGCGATTTTATAATCTACCCACTGCTTTCCTTTACTTTATTCAATGAACCGAACTCGACGTGTACAAACGATCAACATTAAACTTAATAAACGCTTATTGAAAATTGCTTCAGTAGTTCCAGAAACTATATCTTCAAAAAACTTACAAAATGTATCTTATTTTACTAATACACAAACAACATATTAAAAGAAGCATTTTAAAATAAATAAAAAACGCTATTAACGCAAGAAACGTAGCTACTTATATAATTATAAAGGGAACGCATAAAATTTTCACGCATTTAAAATGAGCGCCGTATTATTATGTATACAATGCATTTGTTTCATTCGTTCAATGATATTAAAGTCAATGTCAACACCTAGAAATTGTATGCAAATAACACGCAATGTTGTGTGTTTGTCACGTGGTTACGTCACAATATACATAGAATTGTTAACTCAACTCGTTGAGTTTGAGAAAGTAAACGTATGTCACTTACGAACAAATATTCTTTCTTTCTATATTATAGAAAGAAAGAACTTTTTTTTTAGTAAATGAAATTGGGACACTATATTTCACTCTGTATTCTTCATACGCATTTTTCTATCCCCTGAAACACATTTAAGTCCTCTGAAATCAGTAGTATGAAATCGTAAGTGGCATACCATACTAAATCAATACAAACCTTTCCACACATACTCTAAGTATTTAACAAATAAGGCACTCAAGAGTCAAGTGAATAGTAATATCCAGATATATAATAAATTTGAAGTACCAAATATAAGTAAACCGCAAATTTAGAAGGCGCGACAACCTTGGCGTTTTCCTTATGAGTCGCAAAAACGGTTGAACCTTGGTACGAATTATTTGTTTTGTTAATAAATAAAGGGAATTTATAATATTATCATTTAATCAATTGCTAATTTCACTGGATAACTTGGATCTAAAATACGATTTAATTTATACTTTTTACCAAATGTGTTTTTACCTCATCATGACACTGCATTTAATAGTTCAGATTTTTAAAGAAACACACAATGTACTAGTCGCACTTTTATTTACTTATATTTCGTTTTAAATGTAAGTAATTTATATTTTTATTGCAAGTAAAATCGAAATATAACTACATAAAAGAAGACCTAGTGAATTGTGTGTTTCTTTAAAAAAAACTGAACTATAAAATACGGTGTTTTTAAAGTAATTTTTAACGCGTTAGAGCTGTGATTTTTCCTGATTTTTCTAATGACATGATGTTAGTGAAGCAAGCCACCCGTGCACAATCAGCCATTACCTGCGGAAGGTTTTAATGAGCAATGAACGTGTCAGGGTAATAGCTAATAAGTATACTCCTTTTTTATTGTGCAATAAGCTTGTTGTCGGGATATTAAAATCAACACAAGCCTTAATTGAGCTTACTGTGGGACTAGGTCGATTTGTGTAATACCTAATGTCCTTAATATTTATTTATTTTATTTACATATTTATATTGGTAAAATAATTTAAAAAATCTGTCCAGATCTAGATTACTCTACAACTTCCCAAACGTTACTACTTTTAAGCTTTTTATGTATTGATTGTTTTTGAGACTGCATGTTTTGTTTCCGTAGAGAAGCCACTATTAATCTCATATAATAATTATTATTTTTTACATATATTATTTTTATTATGTACTTAACTAGTAAAAATATAACTAAATGTAAAAATATAAATATTAAATTAAAAAAAGCTCTTAACGTTTTTTGAAACCGGAATGTTAAATTGTAAATAAAAAACGTTTTTAAATTTTTTGAGGTGTTCTTTAATTAGGTATCTATAAGAAGTCATCGAGGGGCGTGATATCGGTTGACCACACGGAATTTCCTGACAGTACCTTACGTATCAACGTGTCAAGACCAATTTTTTACTTATACATATTATTAGTTTCTAGCTATTTCCTAACTGTTTATTTATACATATTAAGTAATAAGAAATTATTGGTTCTAAAGGCAGATTCTATAAATACACTGGTAGCCAAAAAAATCGGGCCTTCATTTTGTTTAATAGTTATCGATTATTTCACAAATAAGTCGTCAAACACTGTTTTTTTTTTGTTGTTGTAAGAGTTTGATAACATTTTTTCATCATGTCTGTCGTAAATCTTACTGCACTTGAAGATACTTAACATATTTTTATACAGAAATACTATGTCTGTGGAAATACTGTTAAGTGTTGATTTGACGGTTTACGACGTGATAAATTATTATGCTCGTGTTCCCAGTTCAAAACTAATTTTTTTCTGGATTTTTTGTTAATAACGTTAAGTTTAATAACTGACGCTGTAGTTTCGATTAATTTTGTCTAAAAATAAAAGATATTCTTGAAGCTGAGGCGGCCCAATTTTTTTCTCTACTAAGACAAAAGTGGTGGACAGAAGTCTAATTTTATATCTTACTAATATGTATTATAAATGCGAAAGTTTGTGAGGATGTGTGTGTGTGTCTTTGACTCTTTCACGCAAATACTACTGAACCGATTACAATGAAAATTAGCACACATAGGTATAGAAGGTAACTTGGATTAACACATATGATAGGTTTTATCCCGGAAATTCCACAGGAACGGGAACTATGCGGGTTTTTCTTTGAAAACGCGGGTGAAGCCGCGGGCGGAATGCTAGTGTTTTATAAAACTCATTTAATTTTACCTACAACGTTAATTCTTCTAAGACTCTGCTCATTTTAATTCATTTAAATATTACTTGGAAAGGTGCCGTTTTTAGGATTTTAGTATATTTAATACATATTCATAAGCTTTTTATTTTATTTGCGATTAAAAAAATCCAGTTTTTAAATTATTTTATCAAATGACTCATTTTTTTCCTCGAATATTTCGCAAAACCGCAACGTCAACAAAAAATGGGAAAATATCGATAATGACGTATAGAAAATTAAGATAAAAATTCCCATAATAAAGATCTTTTATAGAAATATGTTGATTGACTGCTGAGTCATTACGATCGTAAAGCCTTCTTACAATAATAACAAGATTCGTTGGCTACTTATAATAATAAAACGAACTTGATAAAGCAAAATATGTATCTGTAAGTTTAATCTTTATAAGATTTAAATTATCTCAATTGATCATGTAGCCCAGTACAATGCATATCACATACTGTTATCTGTAAATTTTGAAGTAAAACTTTTTTAGGCGCGACTAGGGAGTAACTCAGATTTTTTTTCTGACGGAAGTAACGCTATGTAGTTTCCGCCATTTAAAAATAATAATTCTGATTGGTTGTAAGTATATGTCATATACTACACGCTTCTTGACTTATACGCCAGCTAGTGGCAAATATCATAATTCATAATCAATTAGGATTATTTATTTTCAAATTTTCAAACGGATCAATTGTGAATAGCAAAGTGAATGAAAAATTCAACAGTTTTAAAAACATTATTTTAAATTGCAAAATTTTTTGAAAATCTCTAAATATACTTGTTTATTTATTACTTTTAAAATAAGTAAATTAAAAATAAATTTTCTGACAATTGCGACATTTTATAATATTCAATAACAAGGTTATATTGACATGTGCGTTTTACTTCAATCGCGCGTAAAGGTTACACGCACACACTTTTTTTTATATTCAACTAGCTTCCGCCCGCGGCTTCGCCCGCGTGGTGTTTTGATAAAAGGTAGCCTAGGTATGTTCATTCTCAGGGTCTGTGCCAAATTATTTTCATCATAACGGCGCGGTTGAGAGATTTAAGCGGGAAAGCGTAACAGACAGACAGACAGATAGTTACTTTCGCATTTTTAATATTATTAGTAGGGATAAAATAAAGATAGTTATAACAATAATTACATAATATATTTACAATTAAATGATTTAGTTAGGGTGATCATGTTTACTTCCAGTAAAATTGTTTACCTATAACAATGTGTGTGTTAAATTAAGCGTGCATCGTTATTGTCCAAATGAATTGTCAACTCGGTAATGGGTGTAATGAGACAATTCAACAGAGCGTCATTGAAACCTGGGTATTTTCCTTACCTATACTAATATTATAAAGCTGAAGGGTTTGTTTGAACGCGCTAATCTCGGGAACTACTGGTCCGATTTGAAAAAGTCTTTCAGTGTTAGATAGCCCATCAATTGAGGAAGGCTATATGCTATATAATAATATCATCTCGCTAAGACCAACAGGAGCGGAGCACTGCGGATAAAACCGCGGAGCACAGCTAGTTACGACTAAAAAACTATATTATAATATTATATTTCATTCCAGATACTAGCGGGTTCAAGTAAAGAACTTCGACTTGATTATAAATAAAATGTGTAAATATGAATTATGCTTTAAATGAATAAATCGCGTTTAAAATCTTTAATTTCTAATTGAAATTAATCATTTGGTTTTATAGTAAACTTGTTTATATTCACTGAGAATCAAACATATATCCATTTCAATAATTTCACGACCAACATCATACATATTTACACACTGAGAAATGACGATAATTCAAATAGAAATACATAATTAAATCTGTTTATTTAATACTTAACATTCGCGGTCACACGTGACACGTCGTCGGTGTTCGATTGCCAATGTTTATCAAACACACCGCTTTTAGCATATAATAGTGAAAACATATTCATACTAGAGCCAGTGTGGAAATTGTTTCTCACGCACTACATAGTATAGATCAGATAGATATATATAACAAACTAACTAGCTGCGCTCCGCAGTTTCACCCGCGCGGCTCCGCTCCTGTTGGTCTTAGCGTGATGATATATAGCCTATAGAGTCTTCCTCGATGAATGGGCTATCTGACACCGAAAGAATTTTTCAAATCGGACCAGTAATTCCTGAGATTAGCGCGTTCAAACAAACAATCTCTTCAGCTTTGTAATATTAGTATTTAGTATAGATAAGTGAAACAGATGTCTGAATCTGCCCCTTACCCCACTAGGGGACACGGGACTTCACATAGTATAAAACAAAGTCGCTTTCTCTGTCCCTAATTTTGTTAATATAGGGGCCTATATTAACTCTTTAAAACTACGCAACGGATTTAGATGCGGTTTTTAATAGATAGAGTGATTCAAGAGAAAGGCGGAAAGCTAGTCAACTAGTCCTCGGAAACGGCTTGACCTATTCTCATAAAATTTTCTGTATATATCGGGTAGGTCTAAGAATCGGACCACAACGATTTTTCTTAACCCTATAAGTGATAAGAGTAAAGCAGAACAACCTTTGCCGGAACAGCTAGTCTAATATAATATCGAATTCTCTTGTGTTGTTTGAAGTTAAAACCCTCGGAAACGGCTTGACCTATTCTCATAAAATTTTCTGTGTACATCGGGTAGGTCTGAGAATCGGACCACAACGATTTTTCATACCCCTAAGTGATAAGAGTTTGGCAGAACTAAGTTTGCCGGAACAGCTAGTTTACCTTTGCATTTCAGTAAACATATGCAGAAGCAGTATTTATTCAGAGAAAAACAATACTTTCATAAAATATGTTTTACAGTATTGAGGGAAATCACTCACTATATGGGTATATGGGTCTCATAGTTTCTCCGAAAACATAATTTTTAAAGCAACATGTTATGATTTCCTTCTATTTCATTTTGCTTCCGAGAGACTTCACACAGCAAATGTTAGTTGCAATACAATATATTATTATCTTCTAGTGGACGTTATAAAAATAAACTAAGGGCCGATTTTTCAATGCTTGGATAAAACTTATTCGTCGAATAATATATAAAACTACCATTTTAAAAACGTATTCTAATTGCCCGTATTTGACAGTTTACGTGACATTTTAATATTATCGTGTAATACTTTATTGGACGGATAAGTTTTATCCAAGCATTGAAAAATCGGCTCTAAATGATATTTTTCTTAAGCGAACTAAGATGCTGCCATTCGCTATTTAAAAGCGAATGATAATTATCTGTTGTGTTATTATATTAGACTAGTTATTAGACTGCTCTGGTAGACTTTGCTCTGGCCAACTTTTTCATGTGTTTTCTGTTCATGAGAAAATTCATAGGGCCTCATCCAAAACGTTAAAAACAAATTAGCCAATTGGTCGAGCCGTTCTCGAGTATTATGCTTAGCAACGTGTGGCGATTCATTTTTATTATATCTATATTTTAAAATATTCTTTAACTGACAGCTCATATCATAGATAACACTATTTACATATATATGCACGTTCTAAACTAAATGGACACGTAGTTGAATACTTGTAACTCATTAACTGGGTACATCTTTAGATTTTAATAAATATTAGGTGATTAATCACGATAACATACATTTATTATCTCTGGTTGGATTTGTTATTCATTTAAATAATATTTTTTAACAAAAAAACGGAACCGTCTTCAAATGATCAGAACTGGAAAAAATTAAAATAGGATCAAAATCGGAAGCAATAACCAAAAAAAAAACATTTAAGAAACTCCTCATTTTTTTGAACTCGATTGAAAAAGGGAAGTTCATAAAGATTTTTTAGCAAGTATTTGGAAAACCATCCCAATTGGCACATCCGTTTTCAATATATGCAACAAGTAACATATTGACGTTTACATAAAGTTATATTCATGTTTATCTTGTAGGAAGTTGTTGAACGACTGTACCTATTTTGAAACTATTTTATATATTTATTACTTAATTTTTAAATACTTAATTAATTACTTACTTGCTACTGTTTCTCATATTGTAGCCGGTGGGTGAATATTCACCGTCACTACTGCAACAAAAAAAAATAACACTTAAATTTATCTTAATAGATTATGCTACTATAGTAAAACCTACTCCTCTTTTTTAATGGTGGTTAAGTTTGCTATGATGCTCTTAAAATTATTAGTGTATAAGTTATGCTTGAACAATAAGTGATTCTAGTAGTAAATTTAATAATGCACAATTTTAAACTAAGACAAAGCCTTATTCACGATAAACACCATAAATTCGCATCTATATTGAACTAGACATTTTAATTAAAGCGAACAATAAACAAATATAAATTAAAACGGATATTGCCGCCGATGATCCTTGAGTTCTATTGGCCGAAAGACCGGATATTGCTTGTACTACGCTTTTCCGCTCAAATTTAAGACAATACTATTGACACAGTTTTTATTTATAATGTAATACATTAAACTGAGAGGTCTTAACTTAATAAAATGTAAATAATTAACACATTATTAATTATTATATAAAGAAAAATATTAGAAAATCAAAATATTCCATATATTTTTATCTATACATAATATACCTATTATAATATGCATATTGACAAACTGTATGTATTGCGTTTTATTCATTAATCTAAGCATCTTAATTGTGATGATTTAGTATCCTTTCTTAAATATAGATTCATCGAAAAATAAAGCCCGGTCCTATCATTTCTAAGAAAAAAATTAGGGTTCAGTGTTTCTTAGACAAGTACTGTAGGGTTTAATAATGTGCTAATTTTTGCAAGAACAATATCAGTGACTGCATATGACATACAAAGATAACAAGCCATTTCCTACTTAAGTTTCCGCGGAAATGCTATTTTATCTTAGATCATGTGTCGCTCAGAGGAACTCGATCTTATTAAACCACTTCACACAAATTATACAGGCAAAGCCGCGGGAGAAAATCTAGTTACATATTATAATCAAACATTCGCAGTTACGCTTGTTTTTATACATTGATCAAATAAGAGAACATTTCCACGAAAAAGAAAATGTCACTAAGAAATTTATATTATTTTTTATCTGTTATAAAATTTTCTTCCTAAAATCACAAATAATAAAATGAAATAAAAAAACGCTAGGCCATAATTACATCTAATACCTAGAAAAATAAATACTAAAAGTATTTAAATATTCAATAAATTACCGAAGAAAATAAACAAGAAAAAATCCTACGCACATTGATAAAATTAATTTTCCTAAAATGTTAAATAGATCTAAACTTATTTGCTCATTCGGAATTGTCCACCTAAATTGATTGCACTTTGCAAAACTGTTCAAATACATTAAAGAAATTAGATATATTTATGTTGGGCTAAATTAACAATAACTTTTGATTAGGTAATGAATAAAAAATAGTTATTCAAGCTACACATAGGTCAACATTCTTCAATATAGGAAAACCTGTTGAAGAGTAGAATTTAGTAAAAAATTAGCATCTCAAGAACAGAACACAGTGAAGGACATGCCAAAGAGTTTAGAATTTTGAACTTTGATATTTTCTATGAATATCTTCTAGTCGAAAGTCTTATATTTTTATTAATGGTATTACTTGTTTTTTGTCTGAATATTGGCTTGATTCTCCGGGAAGGTAATAGTATCTAATTTTGTAAGTTTTACGTAGTACTATTATAATATATTCTGTGGTTTTACACAGACAAAGCCGTGGTTGGAAAGCTATACTAGGTATACTAGGCTATACTTTATTTTGTTTTTATCCCGGATCAATCTAGGCGTAGCCAGGACGAGCGATAGTACATTATATTTTCCGTAATCACAATATTTTCTTTCTTACAATATAATGATTAAAATTAGCATAATATAGCTGTAAGTATCTATAGACTAGTTTTCCCTTCCAGTTCTACTTTCTCGATAATCATAGATGGCAATTACTTTTAATTTTTATGTTACGTCCACACCGAGCTGGGCATTATTAGTTATCACGGTATATTGCCACTAATAATAATTAAAAATATTTTTAATGCCATTCATTCATACTATTCATTTTTATAATATAAAAATATTTAAAGCTAATAAATAAATAAAAAGCTAGGTTTAGGTATTTTAAACTTTATTGCCTCGCTTATAAGCATTTGTTTTATCAAAAAAGGCTACGTGACCTTTTCGATTTGTGCCATGTCAAAAATCCATAAGAAAACAGTCGTAAAAAAATTAACAGACCGGTAAAGATGTTTTTATTTTTTTGGTTTTAAACAACATCCTTGATACGTCAATTAAAGGCCAACACATATTCACGCTTACGGCTTGATAACACGGTGTGGACGAAGCATTACAGCTTCAATTGCCCGTCTAGGTTACCTGACTTGCTAGTTAAGAGAAACTTAAACACTAGTCAGTAGGCCAATACTAGACTTATACAAGAAGCCAAGCGTATCGAAATTACCGAGTTCTTACAATGTTTCCTTGTACATGATTCGATTGGCTTGCGTTATGCGTAAAATTAAACGTGAATAGGTGTTACTCTACCGTCTGTTAGTATATTTTCCTAAATATAATTTTAAATGAACATCCAGCGCTGTCTCTTATGTTTTTTTGATAAAATCGTCCTGTTTTTAAGTAAATTAGTTTTACACTGTTGCTCAAAATTGTTTTAATGGAATAGACAGAAATAACGCTACAAATTGAAACTCTGTAATTTGTCATGTCTGAATTGATTATATTATTATTTATATTATATTCAATCGATAATTATTTTTTGTGTTTGCTAACCGCAGACCTCATCTTATGAATTATTATGTATGTAAAAACTATATAATAACCATTGAATTGATTATATGCACGACGATGACCTCAAAGGCATGTGTTATAACATAACATGCACAATATTCATGTAATGTTTGTCTGTATGTTATGTTTGAGGTTATACACAACGACGGAATCCAACTAAAAAGATTTTCTGACGGAAATACTGTAAAAATTGAACTAAAAAAACTGCTCATAAATAAGTGTATTTAATAATAATTATTATATTGTGTTATTCACTGAGTAAAACTTATTGTATAACTTAATCTATACTAGGTTATATTTGTCTATGATCTATACTAATATTATAAAGAGGAAAGGTTTGTATGTATGTATGTATGGTTTTCACGCATAAACTACTGAACCGATTATAATGAAATTTAGCACACATATAGAGGGTAACTTGGATTAACACATAGGATAGGTTTTATCCCGGAAATCCCACGGGAACGGGAACTATCCTTTGAAAACGCGGGTGAAGACGCGGGCGAACAGCTAGTAATAAACTAAAAATGTTTAATTAATAGGTAGGTAAAAGTTCATTACGATAATAGGTTAAAAGCTAGCATTTTATCCCGGCTTTTCTCGAGATTACACGACATAAATACAAAAAAAAAGTATCGCTTGTACTATACAAAGATCACCACATAAAGAGCTCTTGAAATCAGTCTCGTAGCTTTTAACTTTATTCCGTGCAATCCAAAAATACTATCCCCTGTATATAATATTAGACATATCACGTAGGTATATAAAAATGAAACCCGTTTCGCGTTGTCACGGCATCACGCGTGAACGGATGGACCGATTTCGATAATTCTTTTTTTATTATATTCCTTGAAGTACGAGGATGGTTCTTATGTAGAGAAAACGTAAATATGTACCACGGGCGAAGCCGGGGCGGACCGCTTGTACACGATATAATATTATATAAGCTGTAATATGCTCTTGCAATAAAACAGTGGCCTCTGAATGAATCGAAGATATAAATCAATATGATGGGTTTGATCACTGTTCAAGTGATGCTGATATTTATTGCTTATATAATACGTATTTAGGTCATTCTGAAGGACTAAATGGTTAAAAGGAAATTGTAAAAACCAATTACTTTTCACTTTGAAACGAAGTATTTCAATTATTGCTTTTTAATTGCTGGCTATTTCGATTGTCACATCTCATTTTATTAACATATTTAGAATTGTTTTTTGTTGATTGATTGTTTGATGTATGGAAGCTATTGTCCGGCGAATTGCGCGGCTTTTAAAAAAAAAAGGATTTTAAATGGCAATTCCACCAAGTGTCAAACTTTGTCTCTGCTGATTGAGCATAATCTTTGCACGTAAAAGTATTTATTGCCTACAGTTGAAACGGAATAGTATTTAGGTACTTATATTAAAACTTACGGAAATTAAAAAAATAAGTACAAGTGCGTAAGTATAAATAGTCAGACAGCGCTCATTTTTGGTTCTTCGGTTAAACTAAGAAATTTATGTTCATTATTAAATCTCCTAAATTTTTTATTTTTTATCGCACATTCGATATCCCATAACACGTTTTTTACCTCCATACCGGTTATTTATTTATATATAAAATTTCACACAAACGATTATAGACCTAGTTTACCTAATTTTTGAAAACATTTTTGAGTGAATAAATAGTATAGACAGGTACGAAACCAGATCCACTTAATAAAACACATAAAAACGTATCCATTACAATTATATTTCATGTCATTCTTCTAATGCATTGCTTTTATTGTTACTCTTTTTATTATTATGGTTATTTTTATGATCAAATGGTGTTAGATGACGCATGCGGATAAAACGTCTTGTGCCAAATCGAATCGTGATGTATTGCAAAAATTGAATTAAAATAGATATAGCCATCGTCTAGCTAAAAGGATGGATTCTCCAGACATCGGCTGTTGAATGAAATGTATATATTTAAATGTTTGTCTGTATGTCCTTTAGAGAATCGTAAACTCCATCAAATGTTCTGGCAAGCAAAGATTCTGAATGGTTTCGACGATCGCGTCCGCGTTAAGATAGAGACACAACACAAAAAAAATGGTTTCGACGATGTAGAGCGGGCGAAGAAGGGGTGTACATCTAGTATGTAGTAGAAATACGTATAATAGTACGTATAATAGTAGTAATACATTTAAAATGTTTGTATAGTTAGAAAATAGAAATATACTAACAATAATTATAGTCTATCAGGCACATTATAATCAAACCCTATATCCAACTTGTTCAATTTCATAGACTTGAAGAAAAAGTTTAAAAAGAAACTATATTGGAATTTTTTATGATTTGGAAATTATTGTTAAAGCTTGTTAAGTATTGTATAATTTAGTTTGAGTAAGAATTATTAAATTATACATAATTTATCATCATAATCCCATTTAGGCATCGAACTCTATGCGTGTGTCTTTCTATTCTAATTACAATTTTTAAACAATCATTTAAGGGCCGATTATTCAATGCTTGGATAAAACTTATCCGTCCAATAAAGTATTACACGATAATATTAAAATGTCACGTAAACTGTCAAATACGGGCAATTAGAATACATTTTTAAAATGGTAGTTTTATACATTATTCGACGAATAAGTTTTATCCAAGCATTGAAAAATCGGCCCTTAAATGATTATTTAAAAATTGTAATGTATAAATATTGGAACCAGTTCACCAAAAACTTATTCTTTTAAGTTTTATATTCACTATTATTCTAAGTCGCTAGTATACTATTAGTTGTATACGTAGTATATTATTATTAGTCTGTGCTATTAGCATATACTATAAGGCAAATTGCAATAAAGACGATCGTCTTTACGTAAGCGATCACGTCCAACTACTATTAATACTTATTTTGTGCAATAAATTTATTTTAGTTTCAATCTTGTATTCTATAGATGTTTCTTTTTATTATATTTCAACATCACTATTAATACACACAGATAATATAATAGTGGGAATAATATTATAAATGTAACTGTTTGCTGTTGACCAAATCGATGAATTGATTTTGATAAAATTACGGTTAAATGAAGGTTATTTTAGTTTTTGATATTTCAACTCTTTTATAAAATAATTTATTTATTTTAAAAGTTATATGATGTAAGCTTAGATGTAAGTGTGCGATTCAGTTTTCCCAATTCATAGATACATACTACAAGCCATAGGTACAAGGTATAACTAACATTTTCTTAGTTTATTTAATTCTCAATAAAATATATTTGCGTAACTTTCTTTTTACTTACAATTTAAGCCAAGACCAGCCAAGTATACTAAAAATAATTAACCATACCGAACTAAACACTATAGTTACATATGAAATATATTTATGAAATCAATGCAAAACTTCGTCTTAACTTACCGTATGTATTCTATGTCTCAACCGTAACAAACAACTGTATACAAAAATACCAACACCACGTGTAAACACCTATTCAATTAAAAAAGCAACGCAATAATCTAAACTGATTTAACAAACGCATTCTAATCGTCACCCTTATTAATATTCACTGGAAACATGTGCACAGATTTACGTCTTTATTACTCGTGGTATCCATTAAAGTTACATATTTTAATTAACGAAATTATTAGCAGAGAACGGCGTCAATGCATACTCAATTCCATATCATACTTAGTTACGACAAAAATCCATACTAATATTATAAATGCGAAAGTAACTCTGTCTGTCTGTCTGTTACTCAATCACGCCTAAACTACTGAACCAATTTGCATGAAATTTGGTATGGAGATACTTTGATACCCGAGAAAGGACATAGGCTACCTTTTCTTGCGAAATATGTACCACGGGCGAAGCCGGGGCGGACCACTAGTATTAAATATCTTCACTTTATCATATTTTCAAGTGGTTGGACTTTAATGTAGTACCTTGGAAAATGCAGGGAAAACCGCGTTACGTAGGTATGCTATTTGACAATTGTATTATCTCTTCCATTAATTAAACAATTACTTTGTTTTTGTAAAATTTTTTAACATAACATATTGCACCACAAAACGTGTTAGGATTATAATATATTATATTCTTGTTATTCGATTAAGAATAATAAATAATAATTATTAATAATGAAGATATATCGTAATTATACATTGAACAATACAAGATTATAGGTATTTTCCTATCAAACCTATCATCGTAGGTAAAAAAAATCACAATTTGCAAACAAAATAACATATGAATGTCAGCATTAATTTTATGGTATTTACAAAAAGGCGAAAAGTCCATTTCACATTGAAGGTTAATTCGGTTACCAAAAAGCCTATCATTAAACTTGAAATTCAGCACATCACAAAGTATTTGTTTTATAAAATTATGCTGAAAACTTTTTTGTGGAAAATGCGTTTATACATTACCAGGGGAATGTCGGGCCACTGGTCAAAGCGCAGTGGACTGTCGACTAAACTCTACCACAGTATAACAACATTTCCTATTGTAATAGTGACTCTACTGTTTTCGTAGAGCCGCTTTTATAATGCTGTACACGGGTAGAGTTAACTAGCATACTACTCTACCAGTTTAAGTAGAAATTTTACTCTACTCTATAGTGTCCAATCTCTAATGTTGTCTACATTAGTATAATTAGTACTCAACCGCTCTACTCTACCGTTTACTCTACCCGTGTGCAGCAGCCATTAGTATTTAAAAGTACTTAACAAAAAGAGCATGTGTGCCGAGCACACATGACAGAAGTGAAACTTTGGCAAGATTCAAAGATACCAAAATCCAAATCGACCTTGAAATTATACTCTCAACGCGCTTAGAGAAGTTTCTCTTCAAAATAAAGTAAATTCATACATTTTATATTATTATAGGTACACAAGTATCATCTATCCTTTCGTTGTAATATTAGAAATGCGATAGTTATGTTTGTTTATTCTTCAATCGCGTCGATAAGGAGAAGGATATAGGGTACTTAACATAAACGCGCTGAAACGTCGCAGCCCCATGGGAAATTGCTTAGAAAACGAAAGCGAAGCCGCGGGTGGATAGCTAGTTCTAATGTACAATGCTTCTGATTCTGTATTATGATGCAACAAATACAAACAAGTTGTATTTCATAAGTAAAATATTTAACTTTAGATATAGATTTTCTGAAAAGAACGCTTACATAATATGGCTATAGGCTTAAGGCATATTATAAGCTTTTAAAAAGTGTTATTTATCAATTTATTATGTCCAGTCATAAATTGATTATTAAGTAGAAGACAAATTATTATTCTATAATTGTTTAAGTAAAAAAAACATTGTATTGTATTTCTCGTTTTTAAACTAATGAAGCTATTGTTTATTAGAATACAACTAATGGGCAAAAAATCAACGTTGTTTTTGCGTTAAATGAGCATTTGATACCAATTTTTCGTTAACAGGCTGCTGTAAAAAATTGCAAAATGCAATTTAAATTTTACGATCATACAATGCAAATTAATCAATTATATTCAATTAAAAATAAATTAAAGCTTAGAGCGAAGCAAATCATCATTCCTTTCGTATACAATTAACATACGTTATATCTTTCACCATAAACTATGTTTTTAACATTGTGACTTTTAAAATGTATGTAATTTGTAAAACTGTAAAACTGATATGATTAAAAAGAGCAACTATGGAGTTTCTTGCCGATTCTTCTCCGTAGATACTGCTTTCCGAATCGGTGGTAAATGTTAGAAATATGTACCTAATGACGTTTCAAAAGTGCTTCTAGAAGAAGTCTAATTGAATAAATAAATGTTTGAGTTTGAGTTTGAGTTTGAAAAGTCATAAGATATCTAGACTGTGTAGACAAATATGCAGAAATATTACACCGAAAAAACCGACAATGGCCATAAATTCGACACGTTAGTCGTAAAATTTTGAGATATAATAATATCGTATGGTAGAAATAGTAAATGATATATTTATATACATTATACAGTCCGTCCACCTGTGCGGACTGGTGCGCGTGGGACGACATTTTATTGTCTCGTCGACACAATACAATTCAGGAGTTATCAACATTTTTTTATGTAAATGAAGAATGACTTATTAACATACTTTAATGCATTTAAAATAATTATTAAATAAAAACTGCCTTTAAATTGTCCGAACTAGACAAAATTTTTATTTTTATGGGCCAATCGGAAAGCATCAGTTTTCAAATAAAAAGAAAGAATCGTCAAAATTGGTTCACCCAGTTAAAAGTTACAGATAAAGAAATAATTCAAATTGAGAACCTTCTCCTTTTTTTTAAAGCATGCTGAATTGCTGAATTATCTTACATGGCGTTAGGAACACTTTTCATAGCGATGTTGAGAGCGAGCGATTTACCACCCTATTACAAAATAATTACATAAAAAAAATATGTTTATAATAATTATTACGCTGAACGCACTTTAAACAATAAACTCTGCTTCTGGTCATAGAGGTTTATTTCGCGATTACACCCGATCGACGAAGAAAAAGATTATTACAACGTGAAAAATAAATTGTACCTAATCCATTAGATTATATCAATCGAATATAATTCGTTTGGTAAGTATTCAATTACATATAAGATAATGCTATAATTCAAAATCACTTTAATTTAAAATGTACAAATACTATTATCATTTCCTAATCCCAACAAAAAGACTGAAATAAAATTGATTAAACAATTACATTTCACCGCTCACAAACACATTTGGGTATTTTCTACTCCATCGAGTGTTTTCACAAAGATTACGAGTCCACTAATTTTCTTACATCGCGTATATTAAAATTAAACACTGCGTAAACACTATTAACTGTGCAAACCACGGACCATTAGGTTGGCGAGCCCTGCTACATTAACAGCTTAAATAGATGAAGAGCCGGCAAGAAAAATCCCACTTAAATTTCGCTCGGTTTACCGCCCAAATTATTGGCTTTTTATTTAATTTCAAATGTAAACAGACACTACATTTTCTTTAGATACTACTCGTAATATTTAATGGGAAATAGTTGTTTTTCTTTATTTGTTTCTAATTGCATCTTTTTTGTATGTACTTCCTATTATTAGTTGTTTTTTTGTCTTTTTAGTTCTAATGGATGAGATCTAGAGATAGATATATTTTTTAGTAATGAGTATATTTTACTGCACCGCAGTTTTCCGCACTATCGATTAAGATTTTTTATTTTTCAGAAATATTAAAATAAGTAAAATTATTTTTAAACATCACTTATGTTACTTTATTTATTGAGAACTAAATCAAAACCAGATTACACACACATACACAGTAAATTTTGCGACATTCAGGAAAACTCAGATTCTATGTAATACAAAGATAATGTATGCAGTTTATGGAACAATGGAATTCATGTTAGTTAGCATTGAATCTAAGGAAAATAGAGTCAAAGAGATTTATCCTTCTTATGTATTTCCTTGAAAATGGCGGTCATTTCCTCACAATTGGTTAAGAATATAAATATCAAACGTATCGCTTTCCCTTCGCTTCGTCATACTGAGAAAAGCCTAATTAATAAAGTGTACCAAGAAAACTTCAGCTTTGAGCATATTTAGAAAAGCAATTCTTTCCTATTGTGTATATTATATCTCTATTATTAACAAAAAATCGGTGTAGATTCTCATATGAGTCGAAATGAAAAAAAAAATCATCTTTCCAATACAAAAATAATCACGTCATATAGGTACAGTTGAGAACCCACAGAGTTATCAAGTAGCAAAAAAGAAAATAAGAAATCCATACTAATATGTATTATAAATGCGAAAGTAACTCTGTCTGTCTGTCTGTTACTCAATCACGCATAAACTACTGAACCAATTTTCATGAAATTTGGTATAGAGATATTTTTATACCCGAGAAAGGACATAGGCTACTTTTTATCCCGGGAAATTGACGCAATCCCGGAAATCCCACGGGACCGGGAACTATGCGGGTTTTTCTTTGACTGCGCGGGCGAAGCCGCGGGCGGAAAGCTAGTTAGTTAATAAAATTCAATTCCTTCATTTTCGGGAACGTTGGTTAAAAATAGTGATAGTGTCGTATTTGATAAATTATAATATGCTGACCGGATTTTCGTGTAAAGCGGTCGGGCACAATTTGGCCATCTGCGTAGAATAACTAAAAAGGAACAAATATAATATGGATATTTATAAGAAACTAGATTTCCGCCCGCGGCTTCGCCCGCGTTTTCAAAGGAAAACCCGCATAGTTCCCGTTCCTGTGGGATTTCCGGGATAAAACCTATCCTATGTGTTAATCCAAGTTTCCCTCTATATGTGTGCTAAATTTCATTGTAATCGGTTCAGTAGTTTTTACGTGAAAGAGTAACAAACATCCATACATCCATACATCCATACATCCATACAAACTTTCGCCTTTATAATAGTATTAAGATTATACTTTTACCACAGATAATATAATATAATATTATAAAACGACTATTTATAATTTATACCAGATGTTGGTTTACTGTCATATTATAGAGCCGGCGTTTGAACAAAGAAAGCGGCAGCTCTAGGCCCCAAATAATATGGGGTGGATAAAAGTTCAGTGAATACATTGTAAACAATTTATGTATTGATGATATGAACTTGTGTATATTACAAAGCACCACCTAAGGTCACCATTAGAACCTCCTACAACCAAATACATAAGTGAACTGCAATAATAATCTATACTAATCTATACTAATATTATAAAGCTGAAGAGTTTGTTTGTTTGTTTGAACCCGCTAATCTCAGGAACTACTGGTTCGATTTGAAAAATTCTTTCGGTCTTAGATAGTTCATTTACCGAGGAAGGCTATACTAGGCTATATATCATCACGCTTACACCAACAGGAACGGAGCCACGTGGGTGAAACCGCGGGGCACGGCTAGTCAATTATAAACTTGAATTATAGAGCCGCCTATCATTCTCTGTGTCACAAGGTTTATAAGATCATGCGCAGAATGGACAGCTTTCGACATTTTTAAAGACAGCAAATTATACAAAAGAAAAAATAATAATATAGAAATACCGAAAATTTAAATGCCAAGCAATAATATTTTGTATCCTTTTCGGACACAATACGTCGGGGCTAAAACTAAACGAGTATTGATCTGATAATACTGAATTAATTAAAATAAATTAATTTTAAATCAAATATCTAATAGAATTATTAGAAATCTAGAGACGATATAATTATTATAATTTATATAATTTCACCGAATGGACTAACAATATTAGAACGACCTTATTTTCAATTCTTTGTGTCTTAAAATACACTCAAACTTGCATTACTTAATTAGCAATGCAAAATATATGAGTCACGAAACAAATAATTATTTTAAAGTAATATTAACACATTGAAATAGTTGACTCTCCGAAACTGAAATAAACGGCAGAAATATTTTAGAATATAAATAATTATTTTAAAATAAATTGAATTAAAATTAAGTATTAAGTAATATATTCTAAGTTAAATATGCAAAAAATGACGCATTGATTTGAGTAATACATATTTAAATTATGATTAAAAAGTTATTGCTTCCTTAGTTATTTAACGCAGTAAATGTGTGCGTTAAAAATATTTTCATGAAAATTTTGATAATTCATCGCAGATAGTTATTGAATAATTATTAATAAAAAAATGTGATTATAAATATTAATACAAAGATTAAATTGTACGTATAGAGTAATTTAAATTCTGTCATGATTTTTAATAATGCTTCGTCTACACTCTACACTGACTGCGACTACAATCACGTTCGTGTGTGATCGCCTTATTTAATAATTCCGTTGCCATGACAACGTGCGACGCTGGCCCAATAAGATCAACATTTGTCTATTGACCTGATTCTATAATAATATTTATTTAACGAATGATAACAGATATCAAAACGATGACTGTTATGAGAACCGAATTGAACAGATTAGTTTATAAATTGAAATTGTTTCTCAAAATTAAGGATTGTTTTAAGAATCGATATTGTAACATTAGCCTTATGTGTGCTAAGTGCTCAAAAACAGCAACCTATTTCTTATTCAAATTATTCTCTATCTCCATAACACCATAAATCCATACTAATATTATAAATGCGAAAGTAACTCTGTCTGTCTGTCTGTTACTCAATCACGCCTTAACTACTGAACCAATTTGCATGAAATTTGGTATAGAGATATTTTGATACCCGAGAAAGGACATAGGATAGGTTTTATCCCGGAAATCCCACGGGAACTATGCGGGTTTTTCTTTGACTGCGCGGGCGATGCCGCGGGTGGAAAGCTAGTAGTTCCATAAATTTTTGGTAAAAGAAAGGTTCTATAAAATTATAACTTGATTATATTACCAAAGGATAAATAAAATTTAATATTACCTACAACAAAATTAAAATTATCAAAACAATGAAAATGAAAAAGAAAGAAATTTTAAACAGACGAAGTTTTCCACAGTACTGCAGTTTTTGAAAATTGTCTTGACTCGCATAGTAAGTGAATGATTAACGTTGTATGATGTATCATATACGATGGTATTGGAGAAATACGAGAAGTAAAAGTACTATATTATTTAAGAATTGATAATATCTAAAAGTTAAATGTATCGCGTGAATTTGTCGAGAATTATGTCGGATTTTTTTTGATTACATAGTTTGATAACAATCAAATAATAATTTCGATAAATAAACGATAAATTCCACAGATAAATTCACATCATAATTATAACCTATTAAATTATAACAATAAGTTTATATTCAAGGATTAATTCTCTCCATTAGAAATAAAATAACCAGAATAAATTATGTATATGTATTACTAGTGGTCCGCCCCGGCTTCGCCCGAGGTACATGTTTACGTTTTCTCTACATAAATACCATCTTCGTACTTCAAGGAATATAATAAAAAAATAATTATCGAAATCGATTCAGTCGTTCACACGTGATGCCGTGACAACGCGAAACGGGTTTCATTTTTATATATATAGATAATATACCAGATAATATACCATATACCATCAAATACAGATTACAAAAATAAAATATCGCATATTTAATACCAAGTTTCATTGTCATTGCAAAACCCAAAAGCCTTGCACAAAAATATATGTAAAACATTAAGGAAAAATGTATATAGGTAGATAAATGTAATAACTAATAACCAAGTTTGTTGAACATAAAAAACTTCCAAGACACTTTCCTCCTTGCAAAAGCTCGTTAAATGTAACTTTTTCTTTTAAAACGTTTTAACTGATAAATGTAAACTTAATATCTAAAACGAAAAATACTTTATCTTTCTTATATATAAAAATGAATCGCAAAATGTGTTGGTAAGCGCATAACTCGAGAACGGCTGAACCGATTTCGATAATTCTTTTTTTATTATATTCCTTGAAGTACGAGGATGGTTTTTATGTAGAGAAAACGTAAATATGTACCACGCGCGAAGCCGGGGCGGACCGCTAGTTAATAATAAAAAATACTTTAATATTAATAAAATAAATACTTTATTATTCTTAGGACTAATATTTTTAATAATTGCACTTTTTTTTATAGTAAAGTTTTATATTCTTATAGACTTTCTCAAGGTTGAATCGGTTTAAAAAATATAGTCTATGTAAGGAGTTTTAAGGAGATAAAAACGTAGTTTCTTCTGGCAAAAATATCTTTTAAAAATTATTTTTAATTATACATAAGTACATAAATGTTAATACGAATTCATTGTAAAAACCTTATTTTTCCTTTGTTAAAATGTTAAATGTTTCTCTTTTAAAAAGAAGCTTTAATTATTACATTTTCAATCTTTTTCCAAAATATTCCAGAGCTAATTCATCAAAATATATAGAGTTAAATTATATTTAAGGTCAGGTGGGGTAAGAGGGTCACTGGGGGAAGAGGGCCTAGAGACCATAACTAGTAAACCGAAGCGTTTATGACTATGTACTTTCCGTCGATAAAAAAGTGAAGGCGAATTAGTTTGAGCGGTTTTGAGTAGATGTCGCTACGTAGCACAGACATCACAAAAAATGTAAACAAATTTGACAGTTGCGAATTCGGCTAACACCAAGTTGGCTCGTTTTTTTGCGAACCCATATTTTAGTGATAAAAGTGTGCTAGAAATATTTTAAATATCCTGATACACGGAGAAAACTGTAAGTATTTCTTTTATTAATCATTTTAGTTAAGAAACAACTAAATATTGTGAGTTTCTTTCGCTTGAAAATCCTAGACTTCAAAAACAATAGCTGGGGTAAGAGGCTCACTATTGACGGTGAAAGAGGAACATATGTTTCTCTTCCCCCGTGTGAGGGGTGACCAACATTTTGATTAATTTATAATTATATGTGGATAAAATGAAAAGAAGTGACTGACTGTTCTGTACCTATTACAATTTTAAATTATAACTAAAAATTTCTCGCTCATGTGTTTTTTTTATATTTTTTTTTTATTTAATAGGCGGGCAAACGAGCATACAGATCACCTGATGTTAAGCGATTTCCGCCGCCCATGGAAATTCGCAACTCCAGAGGAGTCACAAGTGCGTTGCCGGCCTAAAGGATTATGCCTCCTGTGCCAGTAATTACTTCAGGGCCTCATCTCACCACCAAACCGGAACACAGTGATGCAAGCACCACTATTCGCCAAGTTTCGCTAAGTTCGCCTGTCTCAAAATTCCAGAAATTCCAAAGAATTTCTTTTGGATCAAGAAGATCATTTATATTTTTAACTGACTTCTTAAAAAGGAGAAGGTTCTTAATAGATGAATTAAAATACTGATTCGCAATATTGATCTCATCACATAGTGCCATTGTTATTTTTAAAGAGTAACTAACTAGGAAAACTAGTTAGGGACAGACTGTTTACCATTACTATGTATGATTAAATAAAAATAGAATTATAACTAGTCGACTTCTTTTTAGTTTGCCACCCCTGATCGAACCTGTATGTCCCTCTTACCCCGAATTGATGTGTTCTTGTTTTTTATTCCAAATTATACCTTATTTCATCGACATTAAGATCTAATATTGACCAAAGACATTCTATCTACAAATTAACGAACATTTAGCAACGAATATTTTAATTCAAACTCCAATCTTAGGAAATACAATGACTGTCCCTCTTACCCCTTGTAAGGGGGAAGAGGAACGATTACTCAATCTTGACATTAATGTCAATATCTTCGTAAGAACTGTTATTAGAGTAATGACATTTAGCCTACGGGAAGCTAATACATAAAGGTAAGTTCTGTATGTTTCAAACATCTTAAAAAGCTATAAATGTTGTTCCTAGCAGTCAAAATATTTTACTGAAAATGAAATATGTTCCTCTTACCCCACCTGACCTTATTGGTTTATTATTTTAATAAAATGTCTACAATTTTTATGAGTAATATGTATTTCTAAGAGAAAAAAATAATATGAATATTATAATTAAAGTATGTAATTGTTCATTCAATATTGCATTTATTAATTTACGAGGTTTTACACACATACATACACGATGCTATAATTTGAGAAGTGTTTGAACAAATATTATCGTCATGACATTAGGTATTCAGTTTAGATTCCAAGTGTAAGTAAATCTTTAGGATGTAAATTTACCATTTAATTTAAAGAAAATCATAAAAATCTGCTTAATATTCGATTTACGTGATTTTCACAAAAGACAATGTATTACTTATAGAGTAATAATTAATAGTTGAATCGAATAAAAAAAACGAAATAAAAATGGTAATAAATATCAAATAAAATTTGAAAAAGGTCAAATGAGGTAAACAAAACATTATTCTACGTTGGTTATTTAAAAGTGATTTTATATTTTTTACACAAACTTTTTTTTTGTATTAAGTATTTGTTTTTATTGAAATCAAGTTTTGGCTAGTTTACATGACCGGTCTTACGAATTTTAGACGTTAGTAAAATATTTGAAGAAAAATATAAACTATTATAAAACGAGTTTCGCATCTAGGTATATAGAGTTCAATATTCTTTTAATATAATTTAAATTTGTTTTTTATATGTACGGGTTTTTCTATAATTCTCTCATAATTTTAGCGAGCAAATAATATTTAAACAATTGGGAAAATTAACATATTTGATCCAATACGTACACTTAAAAAATAATTTCTTAAAGGACAATCGCTTAAAAGGCATTAGATTTGAAAGATAAATCCAAGTAAAAGTTTAAACACAATAAATCATCAACTAATATTATTTACGTTAAATTATAAATCATTTAAAACTTGTTTAATAGACATAATAAACTGGCAAATTAATTTCTAATAGGTAAAATATTAAAAAGAAATAATGTATTCAAGAAGATTATCGAGATAGAGCAGATTCATTTAATCTCCACATTTGTTTTGATTATCAACATGTACGTAAACCACGACAGAACGTTTGATAAAAGTCAACGAAACATAAAAATAAATTGCGTTAGAGTTGATCATTTAAACATAAAATACATATATAAATTCATCACGTTAGCTATTTGGGTTGTTAGCACATATTTATGTGGAACGCTACGCGCTTTGTTTGTTTTATTCGTTATCACAAAAGGACTCGTATTTTGTCGAAAATATCATGTAAATTTTTCGACATATTCGCAACGTTCTCTCAATGATGATAAACGATAACATCTCACAGTTTTAGGTCAAGGGACGCCCTACTTAGTTTTAAGAAAGGAACTTTAGTTTCGGCAACAATTCCAATCCTAGCATATGCGTAAACATAAATTAAACTAAACGCCGACGGACTTGTTGCATGAAACTTTCACCGGCATTATATCACGTGCTGTTAACGTGTTTTAAATGCAAAAATCATTGATATAATAAATAAATATTTTTGGTATGCATTCGCGTTGCGGCTGTAGCGTAAATATGGTTTGTCTTACCTCATTGAGGCGAGTGTTGTTGTCCGTTTGGCAGAACGACCGCGACGAGCGGACGAGTGTGGCAGCAAAGTATCGCCGACCGCTAAAGACGACGATCGCGGCACGACTGATTCGCGCGCCCACTCTTACAACACTTTTATAACATTACCCCTACTGCGAATTTCCCTTGACAACCCTAATCCCTATCCCGTCTCCCGTGAACCCTGTCGTCCTGATACTTTCCAATACGATTGACACTCGCCCGCGAAATGGAATGATGTACCTAAGAATTAGTCCGTAGGTTCGTGAGTTAGGTCATTGAGATTTATATAATGTAGTTGAGAAAATGTTTGCAAATGATCTATTGTTAACGCTCTGAAAATCTATTACATTCTTGTTACACTGTTGACTTTTTGTCGCACTGGTTAGGGTTTTATGAGCGATTGATACTGTGCTGAAATAAGTAATCGACCATAACTAACTTTAATGTTGTATTGCTTTTGAATTATTATGAAGGGAGGCTGAAGCAAGAAAATTTACGCTTATCTGCTACACGATTTTCGAACTATTGTTCTTGTTCCGTATTAACATAGTTGTAAAAAGGTTTCTACATAAATAAGAACTTCCATTGTTTTAGGTAAACAAAAAACTACTATTTAAAAAAAATGTAGCGTTGTTGTATGTTTTATTACAACTTGTTAGCCGATTTTATAAAAAAATATCAATATTATAAATGTTACAGGAAGCAATTTCATTCAAATTAAAGAAAAACTTAATGAAATTAATATGAATTTAAATAAGACAGAAACATTATTCATTTTTATAATATTTTTACACATAATTTTCAAATTATTTATATTAAACTGAATGAGATTGAAACCGCATTAGCTTTTGCAAAAATTAAACTTTTGCATATCCTTAAAGAAATATAAATTACAAATAAGTTAGTAAGTATATCCTGTAAACTTAAAAAAATATTGTTAAAATAGAGCAAAGTATTGAGCTTAAAAGCATATGTAAAACAAAATCAGATTAAATTCATCATGCATTTACCGTTCATTAATAACGAAATTTACAATTATTATAAATTAAAACAGATACCTGTCCATAGTGATGTTGATAATCTTACTTCCATAATCCTTCCTAAATATCCATATATCATAGTGAAAGGGTTGAAAGTAAGTATGCTGACGCAGTCCTGTTTAGAATTCGACGAAACACGTTTCTTATGTCCTGAAATGGAAACCACATCCTTGCTGCAGGACGAATGTATTACAGAACTTATTAATTTTTCATCAATCATAATTCATAAGTACATGCCGTTCATTACCCATTATTATTGGATATTTAAAGATTGAACGTTTACAACTCAATCGATGGCTCGTTTACACCAGAACTGAAACTATTAGGTATGTCAAAATTTTGTAATAATGAGGTAAGCCATGAAAAACTCCGTGGTACCTACCTGATCACTGTAAATGATGATTGTTATGTTAGAATACAGGACCACACTATGAGAAAGAAACAATCTCAAGGAAAGAACATTGTTTCCGCCAGTATACCAATTATTAACTTACCGCATATATGGAAAACAGTCGATGAAAGAAAACCATTAAATTTAAAGGAAATTGACCTCACCGATATTCAGCTTTTAAACCTATTACTGAAGAAAAGTGAAGTGATAAGTGAAAAGGCAATTGTGCTTTAGCTTTTAAGAGTATAAGTATAGAAAAATAATTGTTTTAATTTTAATTATTTGTCTTGTTATCAGCTCGTTTGCCCGCTAATACATATAAAAAATATATATTTGTCTTGTATTCATAGTTAATTCGAAATAGGAATGTTTGAAATCATCCCCAACCCCATGAGGATAATCTCGTACTTACTTAATACGTAGGGAGGAGTTATACATCCAAAATTCGCTGAATCAATATTTTAGTAGTTTATCTAAATATTAATACTTGCAACAATGCAATAGTTATGATTTGTAAGGAAGTGATTACGGAGAATCGTCCACTCAACCGTCGCGACGACATCCCTAATCATTTCTAAGAAGATGCGATCTTTTTGTTTAGACATAGAATAAATCAGCACTTAGGTACCATCTTATTGTACAACTAGCTTTCCGCCCGCGGCTTCGCCCGCTTTGTCTAAAACATAATAAATTATATACTAAAACCTTCCTCTTGAATCACTCTATCTATTAAAAAAAACCGATCACAATCCGTTGCGTAGTTTTAAAGATTTAAGCATACATAGGGACATAGAGACAGAGAAAGTGACTTTGTTTTATACTATATAGTGATGTACAGACCTTAATTAAATTCATTTAAATTAAAATATTATATTTTTTTTAAAAGACATCGCGCGATCACTGGATCTTGACTACATTGCTTACTCAGTAAATAAATCTTCTTATATATAAAAATGAATCGCAAAATGCGTTGGTAAGCGCATTACTCGAGAACGGCTGAACCGATTTCGATAATTCTTTTTTTTATTATATTCCTTGAAGTACGAGGATGGTTCTTATGTAGAGAAAACGTAAACATGTACCACGGGCGAAGCCGGGGCGGACCGCTAATATTAAATATATTGGTATGGAAAAACTTATATTTTAAAATCCGCTCACTTGTACAAGTTTTCACTACGGCAACTCTGCTTGTTATTATTTCCATTTACTTTTAAGTTTTGAGAACGACTTCCAGCACTAAAATTTACAATTTTGATATATATGTTACGGCTAAAGGTAGGTGAGAACATAAACTTAAGATTAGCCGGCTAAACTTAGGTTTATTTTCGACGAGGTGTTAATGTTAGTTTGTTCTATCTTTAGCCGGCTAAACTTAAGTGTAACCGCAGGCCCGTGGCTAAAAATGTCGGGGTGGGTAGATTTGGTTACTATAATACATGTAAGGAACAGGGCGAGTGTTTTCTGGCACTTCGCCGGCTGCTGCCGCAGCACGCTCGCTGCGCTCGCTCGGCTCGTGCGGGTCTTAAGAGTTCTAACCTAACCTAACCTAGCCACCAGCTTTCTGCCCTGAGTCGGGGTGGGTAGATTTGGTTACTATAATACATGTAAGGAACAGGGCGAGTGTTTTCTGGCACTGTGCGGGCCCCTCAAGCCCTCCACCGGCCCGGCGCTAACCAAATCTACCCACCCCGACATTTTTAGCCACGGGCCTGCGGTTACACTTAAGTTTAGCCGGCTAAAGATAGAACAAACTAACATTAACACCTCGTCGAAAATAAACCTAAGTTTAGCCGGCTAATCTTAAGTTTATGTTCTCACCTACCTTTAGCCGTGACATATATAAATCTCGAGTCACAATGTTGGTCCTCAATGGACTCCTAAACCACTTAACAATCGTGTGGAATTTAATGCATCGAAAACGCAAACTTGTTTGTTTACAGCGAAACGAAGTCAATTAAAGTCTACACCAACATTTCACGGAGTATCTTTGGAATTATCCGACAGATTGGATCTTCTTGGTCTTACGCTCTCTCCAAATCTAAACTACAAAACTTTTATTGAATCCAAAGCAAGTGTTGCAGCAAAGAAGCAGTATACTTGCCAAGTTAAGCCAGTACTTTACACCGGAACAGCTTCTCAATCTATACAAATATTATAAAGAGGAAAGGTTTGATTTTTTGTTTGTTTGTTTGTTTGTATGAATTGAATAGGCTCCGAAACTACTTGGCAGATTTGAAAAATTCTTTCACTGTTGGAAAGCTACATCATTTCTGAGTGACATAGGCTAGGTTTTATCCCGGAAATCCCACGGGAACGGGAACTATGCGGGTTTTTTTTTTAAAACGCGGGCGAAGCCGCAGGCGGAAAGCTAGTATCTATATAAAGCACAAGTTCGGTCGTGTGTAGAGTACTGCTGTCACTGGCTGGAGCTGCGAATTACCAACTGTCAGCACTTGATTCAATCGAAAAACGAGCGAAAAGGCTTATTAACAATGACGTATTGGTCAATTCTAAATTGACCTGCCTCGAGCATCGTCGTAAGGTTGCCAGTTTGTTGGTATTTTACAGAATATTCTTTGGTGAATGTGCCGAGGAGTTACATAACTTGATACCAGCATCACCTTTTCACCATCGAACAACCAGACGCCGAGCATCCATAAAATTCGCACAAAGCGATTCACGTCATCATTTCTCTTACGAACATCTAAGGACTGGAACTCTCTACCGAATACAGTTTTTCCACCTTCTTATAATCTATCCAAATTTAAAGCAAATGTGAATAGGCACCTTCTGGGTAAACATGTTCCAACTTAGGACGCGTTGTCACTTACCATCAGGTCAGAAACATTTAAATACCCTTTTTAATTGTTGTTAATAAATTTACCAATAATAATTTCGTGCATTATTTATCACTTATTAGTCGATAATAATGTTTAATTAATTTCCAGAACCTTCGGAAAAGGGATAAAAATCCTTTGTCTTATTCTGGGTCTCCAGCTACCTTCATACCATTTTATTGTAATCGATTCAGTAGTATTTTTGTAACAATTAACAAACATCCATCCACAAACTTTTGTTTCTATATATTTTTTTGTATAAAATTAGTAGGATTATTTATTTGTGTAGTATTTTTATGTACTTGTATTGTACTTGTATTGCCAAGGAATAGATGCACAAGCAATCTTTTTATAAAATCTTCGAATTGATTTTAAGCCAGCAGGACTAAAAACATATTGTTAATGTAGAATTAGTTTCTATTTTTATCTCCATTTTAATAACTAAATTTGAATGACTATGCTCAATGTCTTATAAAATCTCTTATTTGCATTGAATTATTATAGATGGATATGGAGATACTACTTCATTTTTAAGTAGGTATGTATATCGAATGCTCCTTAATACTGTTTATTAAAGCCGCGTTTCCACCAGAGATGTGCGAAAGTTCTACTTTAGAAAACGATGCTACTTTCCTCACATTAAACTAAAAACACAGAGATGTTTTTTATAAAAATCCTTTTGCATTTTTTTTAACCTAGTAGAGTTTTAATACACTCGTAATATCTAAACTAATATCATAAAGCTGAAGAGTTTGTTTGTTTGTTTGTTTGAACGCGCTAATCTCGGGAACTACTGGTCCGATTTGAAAAATTCTTTCGGTGTTAGATAGCTCATTTATCGAGGAAGGCTATAGGCTGTATCATCAGGCTACGACCAACAGGAGTGGAGCTACGGGGGTGAAACCGCGTGGAGCAGCTAGTTAGTAATAAAATCCAGTAAAACTAGTATTTCTCTTTAACTTTTCCATGTTTTTACTTTATAACATTTTCGAAACTCGTCGTGGGGAAAATGTAGGTGAAGAGAGAACAGCTTTAAAATCTCAAGTACCTTCTGTTAATCCTATATGTGCACACATCCTAACTGGGAATCGAACCTAGACCCGCAGCCTCAATCTAGGCAATTATATCAAGGATTCCAAAAATAATGAACACAAGAAATTAAAACAATAGACACTATTTCAAAATATCCGGATTCGTGTAGCGAATATACCGACAAACAATAATTTGATTGTAATACTGTGTCACCAATACAGGGGGGATAAACCTTTGGTGCACTTATAACAAATATTTATTTTATACGAAATTAAGGACCGATTTCTTATAACTGGTACATTTAAATCAATTTAAAACTTATTTTCAAAGCATTCAAATGCTTTTAAAAGCAATATTAAGTGATCTATTAATTAATGAGAAGTAAGCTATAAATTCTGTATAATTTTCAACTTGACGCGACTTCGCACAAGGGAAGAATGACGATTAATTACAAACAAAAAAGAAACGAAGGAAATGAAGATAGCGCCTTTTCTCTACAATTTTTTAACAAAATTGTTATAGTTAGGTTTCTCATAAAAATGTTACAAATAGTTTCTTGAACTCCATTTACTCTCTATTCTCGATTACCCATTCACAACTCAACTGAACAACTAGTAAGCTGAAAAAAGCTATGAAAAATATAAATTTTCGTTCGTAGTACGCAAATCGAATATAAATTGTAATTAAATAACGATTCCCGGTTAAAAACGAATCAGGTCAATCAACGCTTCCGTTTGACTTCAGGTAAAGGTCCTAGAAATATCTCAGAAAACGTTATTTGCTTTGAAAAAATAGAAATGATAATTTTAAATGTCTATTTCCACTTTACATTGTAATAAAGAAGGAAAAACGTATAGTGAATGATTTTAGCGAGCTACAAAATAGAAAAAAGTAGTAGTAAGTAGTTTAAGTAAAGTTAAGTGACTACAAAAAAAATAAACAAAATTGTATCAAAGTAGGTACCTACTCCCAAAACGTATAAAATTAGCTTGGCGATACTTATCATTATCAAGTATCAACTAGATCCTACACAAGTACAAGGGAAATTATGTAACTTAACCCGCATAGTTTCCGTTCCCGTAGGATTTCCGGGATAAAACTTATCCTATGTCCCGGGGTAAAAAGTAGCCTATGTCCTTTCTCGGGTATCAAAAATATCTCTATACCAAATTTCATGCAAATTGGTTCAGTAGTTAAGGCGTGATTGAGTAACAACTAACAGACAGACAGACAGAGTTACTTTCGCATTTATAATATTAGTATGGATTCGCCATTTTGGTATTTCCTTGATTCTCCGCGACGGGTATTTCCTTTAACTTTACTTGTGACGTCATTAATACTATATCACTTAATAATGACGTAAACAAATTCTTGAAATCAGATCAATTTAAGTGATTAAAAAATCCAATATTATACAAAATCATTTATTTTTTAGAATTGGTTTTCCTTTTTTGCATACATACTAGCCGCTCAACCCGGCTGCGCTAGTGTTAACTGGCTGATAGAAGAAGATAAATGAAATATAGCCTTTAAAGAGCCTATACGATCCAGTGCTTTTGTGTGATAAACAAAACAAAAATAGATAACATTACAATAATTATTCCGACAAGATTTCTATTCCAATAATCTCAAAAATAATTAAGGCCGTCACTATTGTTATTTTGTGATTGTCCAACAGCCTGAGAGACATATGAACTATGGGAGCAAAACATTGGATGTTGGTGTGAACGACTTATGTGTCAACATCCATTATGGAAATGGTACGCAACTAGTTGTCAGATGGAAAATAACAAGATTCACATGAATCCTTCCTTTACGGGAATAGCGAATAAAGGAGAAAGTCAATTAACTAGTATGTAGTATGGAATCTCAGGGCATTTAAGGATAATTTTGCAAGGATAAATTCTGCAAGGATCTTGTTATATTGACGAAGTGTAATTAAACACGTTTAGGATACCTTTCGAAGTAGTTTGTGAAGGACCCCGAGATCTCAGCACTTTACTCAGTGAAATTTTAGTTGCTTCCTATACCTTTGTATCATAATATAGGTTACGTAACAGAAAAAGAAAGGGTTTGATGTTAGTGCCGCTGCCTACTACTTAAATTTATCGATATAAAAATATATATTTCAGTATTACTTCTTAAATTTATGTTTTAATTCATGCAAGCTTGGGATCAATATTAAGGAAGGAACAGGTCCCCTTAATACAGGTTATACCTAGTAAGGGGGCCTGAACCCCAATCCAATATGTCAAACTTATGTATGAATTCAAATAAAGATTTTATTTATTTATTTATTTATTTATTACAGCTAGATTCCACAAAATTAACATTTTGTTTTCACAAATGTAAACTTTATACATAACTTATTTGAAAATGTTTTCTTGCTTACTTTTACTATATTTATTCATTATTTTATACAATAAAATATGAAAAATAAAATACAAAGTAATAAAACGTAATTTGTTAGACCACGAGTCTATCTATGAAGATGAAAGTGCCACAAGGGACTAAACATTGCTTCTAAAAGAAAATCGATTCATCACATGCTTTTGCAAAGGGAACAAGTAAATATAAATTGCTAACCTTGATTTGTCTAAAGTCTCATATTCAAATCTCGTTACTTCAGCGAGTCTGATAGGCTACGGTCCCCTGGGATGAGTGCCCACGCAAATCTATATCGGCCTATACCACACGTTCATAAGAGTATTTTCAGTTTTTCCTTAACAAGTATTGAATACCCAATAATGAACACACTAAAGATGTAATTTCTTTACAATTGTAACATTATATCTGCAAAATTTTCCAATATTTTCGTAGAAATTAAGGTATCAGGAAGTATTGTCGAGTCTGTTTCGTAAATAACATTTCTAAAGCTCAAATTAGGAGGATGGATATATCACATCAATTACCAAAAATAGCTCAATACCTTGTTTTTAATATTTCTAAAAGAAGTAGTTTATACCTCAATGATATCTCTAGAATTCCAGTTGAACTTTAAAAAACATTAAACAATTAATTACCAATAATAATCAAGATATCATAGTATTTTACAAATATCTAAAGTAATCCATACTATAATATTGTAAATGCGAAAGTAACTCTGTCTGTCTGTCTGTTACTCAATCACGCCTAAACTACTGAACCAATTTTCATGAAATTTGGTATGGAGATATTTTGATACCCGAGAAAGGACATAGGCTACTTTTTATCCCGGGAAAATGACGCAATCCCGGAAATGGAACGGGAACGGGAACTATGCGGGTTTTTCTTTGACTGCGCGGGCGAAGCCGCGGGCGGAAACCTAGTAATTAATATAAACAATGCTTACAACCCCTGACTATTTTGTTACCGCTCTAAGTAGGGTAAGTAAATAACTTTGTAAAAACGCTTATAGCACCTTACACAGTAAATCTATTGTTTTATATGAGTAATTGAGTTTAAAGTAAAAATTAAATAAAACAATCATCATTGTTAGTTCAAATGTTATAGAAATAAATCGATCAGCGCTAGAATGAACTTTATGGCGGTTATTTATTGTTTAAACAAAATCCATATACAGAAATGCGATATTTATATAAAACATAATTACTAGGTAAAATACAAAGTATACACATGTATTTGATCTGATTGTTTGAAATTGATAGAGGAAAAAACTACAATCACAATGCCATTAATAGGCTCGAAACAATGTATGAACAAACATAATATTATTTTACATTTTTGTAAAAAAATACTATTTTACATTTGCTCATAGTGTCCTATTTCATACGCAATATCAAAATTAAGTATTTGTCGCAAGTTGTATTATTTCGCCGTTTACAAACATTTTGTAATATGTCGGGAATTCGTAATCAGAATTTTTGGGTCTTGTCTGTATTTTATGTATTTATTTTCAAAGCAATAAAGTAATTTGACTGACCGGTTGGCTTAGTTGGTGACCCTGCCTTCCGAGCCAGGTCGTGGGTTCGATTCCCACCCAGGGCAAATATTTGTGTGATTAACATATTATGTGTTTGCTCTGTCTAGGTGTTAATTATCTATACAGGGTGACGTCCCACTATTGGTATACTAAGCGCGAAGGGACTTGTAGTTTTCCATACACTGATCCCGTAAAAAATAATTAAACAACAAAATTACAGCAAAAAATCATCAAAAAATGTTTGCTAAATTTTTCCTGAAAAATCCATGTTTTCTTCTCTAGCTTCGCGCAGCCGGCGATAGACCGCTTCGCTTAGGTATGTGAGAATTTTGTCTATGAAAACATAATCTTAAACGATAGGTCACATGCTGGTAGCAAAGCTGGGCGGGTTGCGTTGTTATGGCCGGGTGTACATATTAGAGTTTTAAGAATTCATCTATTTGAAAAAAAAACTGCTCCTGGAATTTTATAAGTATTTTTTACGTCCTCAGCGTATGCAAAACTATTACCACCTTTGAGCTTAGTATACCACCAGTGGGACACCCTGTATAAGTATTTATTGAAAATTATTATGTTTATCAGCCATCTGGTTTCCATAACACAAGCGAAAGCTTAGTATGGGTAATTAGCTACTAGTTATTATTCTGTGGTATGGGATCAGATTGTGCCGTGTGTGAAAATGTGTCCTGAAATATTTATTTTCATTCATACATACACAATGATAGGAGCCCCGTCCACTAGTAATAGTCTAGGGAAGCACGCTCCATCTTAGGCCACATCTCAGCTTACCATCAGGCGAGATCGTGGCCAAGTGCTCCGCTATCGCAGCATAAAAAAAAAGCTGGGTTCCGTCGGCTCACAAACGTCTTTTTGTGGACGTTTGGAAAAAGTGAATATTCAGCATGTTACAATATACCGAGCGAATGTTATATGAGGGACCGTTTGTAAACGAGGAAATTGTACAATTTACCTACTAGGTACATATTCACCTCCCAATTCTTTCAGAACGGATGAGATTTACCCAATAACTGATGTTAAAAAAATCAACTATTGTCCGTAAACACATGAACACACATACACAAGACACAAGAATTCTCAATATATATATAGCATTTAAATACTGTGCTGTGTAGTGTATGCAGTACCTACAGGGGCCGTATTATGACCTCTTATATTTCTAGTCAGTTTACGCCGTGAATTGAACTTACTGGCAAATTCATATTATGAACGCAATAACCAACCATAGTTTTTGTATAGTATGAATTTAATTTATTTTATTTTATAATTTCTTCAAATATGTTGATGTACGAGAATTATTTTCACGTTACATATTTATATACTTACTTTAAATTACTACTAATCATATCATATCATAATCTTAATATATATAAATCTCGTGTCACAATGTTTGTCCTCAATGGACTCCTAAACCACTTAACCGATTATAATAAAATTCGCACACCATGTGCAGTTCGATCCAACTTGAGAGATAGGATAGGGGCGAAGCCGGGGCGGACCACTAGTTATTTTATAATTTACTTCAGCAATTCGTTAATTCACTATAATTTTTCAAGTACAGTTATTATGATGCATAGCGTGAAAATATGTCAATGATAACTACCCACTAAATAGCTTTTATTATAAATGTTTTTTAATTTCAAAATGTATATTAGTAGCATAAAATGCAAGGTGAGAAAATCCTCAGGAGACAAATGCAACAATGTAACTTATACTAGTGGACATAAACATAGGTATATTTCAACAAAATAGAAAGTAGGAAGTTAACTATAAATTATGAATACTAGATTTCCGCCCGCGGCTTCGCCCGCGTTTTCAAAGGAAAACCCGCATAGTTCCCGTTCCCGTGGGATTTCCGGGATAAAACCTATCCTATGTGTTAATCCAAATTACCCTCTATATGTGTGCTAAATTTCATTGTAATCGGTTCAGTAGTTTTTACGTGAAAGAGTAACAAACATCCATACATCCATACATCCTTACAAACTTTCGCCTTTATAATAGTAATACATAGTAAATAGTATAATAATGAATTATATTTAAAATAAAAGAAAATCTATGAATAGTTATTGAAGACTAAAGACAATAGACATGTTAGTATATTATTTTATGAATATAAATAATAGAAAAAAGGAAATACCCTATGCTTCATTACTATTACATGCTATTACCCTAATTATTATTACCTACTGGCACAGTATTACCTGGTAAGTACATGCAGTTTATATTTATCAAGTTCAAATTAAATTTTTGGTGACTTGTGAATCTACGTTGTATTTTTATGAATATACTTATTATAATTATATGAATGCACTTATTACTACATGGGAGACTTAAAAAATATCCCTAATAAGAATCCCTAGCGTGCTTTGGATATTGACAAACATTAACTCATAGTGGAACATAAGTATGAAGATTAATTTTTATATAGTGTTTACTACAATATTAATTTATGAGTAGTAAACATGTATACAAACAAACAAGCAAACTAATTATTAATTAACAATTGTGAACCAAACTAATCTTCCAATACATAAATGCATTAAATAGCGCACGTGTCAGCAATTATTGTTAAATTATTACTAATAAAAACAAGTAAATCATTTAAAATAATATTGTTTACTTTGTTATTGTTATTGCATTTTCGTTTTAACATATTATGTGACTGTGTATACGAGTAAATACTTTTTTTTAGCTTATGAGAACTTTACAGTGACGGATTGCGAAACATATAGATTTTTTTATACATAAATCAACTTTATCATATTGAAAAATAATTTTTATCAAGAACTTAGGCTAAATTGGGAAACAAAACTTGATATATATGCGATAGAAATAAAATATATCCGTTCCCGTTTAGAGCATAATAACTTTTGCTCACAATATATTGCTCTTTTAAAATATCTAGATATGTTTCTACACTGGCCGCGAAAGTTCATCACGATAGAGAACAGTGGTATAACATGTGAAAAGCACCATATATTTATTTTAATACATATGTATTTGTTCTACATAATACTTTAGTACCCCCAAAACATTGTTATCAAAAATTAAATGAGAAGAAAATATTTTGTCAGCTCAAAATTAGCATGACTCTAGATTCGGCGTTGGCATTAGCATAACATTATGCAGAGCTTAAAAAATGTAAATAAACTTCGGTCAATGGCACATATACCAACATAGGGTCAAGAAACTGTGACAATACGAATGTATATACCATGATACCTCCACACCGAGCCAATGACAAAGATGATGCGATTTTTGCAATGTATAAAAATGCAACGTAACCCATAATTCTTAATTGAACAGTTAATTTATCTAAACATTAGACCTCATCGTATTATTTTTAAAATCTATTTACGCTATTCTGTGATGTTGCTCTATATAGAGCTTGAGCTCTACAAAATATTTAACACTAAGTATAAAAGTTTTTTTTTTTTCTATCCTTTAATTATAACGATTAAGTTTATTAATTTTTGAATAAGTATTACAGGAGCTTCAACCCATAGACATAATATAAGCATCAAGACCACCTTTTGAATGTACAACATAAAATATGTAAGTTGGTTAACGAATGTAACGTACATAATATATTATATAGGTTTAGGTTCTGTATAAATTTAGCACTGTTGAACAATGATACATAATTTAATAACACACCTTAAGTATCTGATATCCTTTATATGATGTTTTGTTTATGAGGATATACCTACAGGGTATAACAGAAAAGAGAAGCGGTAGGCGGTAGCCCATATTTTTAATTCCAGTTTTCATAGTTTTGAAGTTACTATCTTACCGCCCGCGGCGTCTCCAGTTTTGTCTAAAACCTAATAAATTTATATAATAAAACCTTCCTCTTGAATCAATCTATCTATTAAAAAAAGCCGCATCAAAATCCGTTGCGTAGTTTTAAAGATTTAAGCATACAAAAAGACATAGGGACAGAGAAAGCTACTTTGTTTGATGATTTTCGCTCTTATTCAGCTTCAATATTTTCTGACATGCTGAATTGCAAATATTTGAAATGAAATTAATGTATTTATTGGCACAATAATTTGGATACAAAAAACCTTCAAAAAACTTAAAATCTTCATGCACGCCTTCAAGCCACACCTCCGAGCCCGTCTGAGTGGGGAGAATTTTTGGATTCGGTCCCCGCGCTCAAGGCCCGCGATAGAAGCTATGCAATAGCTTAAAAAAAAATATCTTTATTTCACAACCTTAATTATAAAATATACAAAAACGATGGTTGGATATTTGAAAACTTTTATTCTTTTTTTTTATTGTAAACCACCAATATCAGCCGTATCTTACTTCTATCCCTCAAAAGCCAATAACTTTCTAGGATTTTCTCGTTGGAAATAAACGAAAGAAAAACAAACAAATCCACGGGTAAACAATTGAAATCGATGGACATAGAACTGGCTGTCAATAGCACACGCATTGTTGATGTTTTACTGAATAATAATTAGCCGGGAGGCGCTAAATATTGAAATTTATTCAATTTACCGCTAGACATTGAATATCTGCATAATATTTGTTTGTTATGTATATTCATGACTGTTAACACCGTGATTGGAGATATTTGATGATAGTGCTTTCAGCACAACTATAACAACAATTAAAATCATCATCATCGTCATCATCAGCCCATTATGTTCCCACTGCTGGGACACGGGCCTCCAATGAGGGTACAGGCCATAATCCACCACGCTGGCCAATTGCGGGTTGTGGCGTTTGTCCTTAGTATGTCACATGTCGTCGAACTTTTGTTTCTTCGACATGTCGGATACCTCCTGTCCTCCTGTCCTCTTATCCTGTTTTCCTGACAAACAATTAAATTACTAAAATTAAAATGACTCCGCCCTAATTTTATGACGGTAGCTTTCTTTTACCAATTATTTTTATCGTAACTACGTCATCACTCTCGTCTATCAAATTGAAACAAATAAAAAAATCTAAATCGATTTATCCGTTCGGTAGCTACAAAGCGACAGACAGATATCACACACAAATATAACAAACTGTCTACTCCATAATCCACTGGGCTGTTCCATACAATGCAAGTATAACAATGGATAGAAGTGTGGGCGTAAAATGGAATTGATTCCTGGTGAGCTTTGATAAAAAATAGTCTGTCGGAAACATTTAAAATGCGTCTAGATTTATTTATGATACATAATATTTTTTATTTGAAATTGTATTCTAAATTGATAATTAAAAGGTAAGTTACATCATTTTACTGTTTTGCGGGAGTTGTCCACAGCTTTTAAGTTGAAACTACTTGTTTAATATCTGTGGTTGAAATATCAATCAATAATTGTATAGTATTAGATAATATTTCCGATTCTATGATAGATAGAAGAAACCATTGAAATATCGATATTTTTAAGTAGGTACATGTTAATGAGTATGTCGTTACACGTAAATTAACTTCTAATATATACAAATGCAGTAACCCATTTCCTATGATATATATTATTTTAAGGCCTAGAATTTACCTTGTCTTAGCAACAAATCAACAATGCCTAGAATACAAATTTCGCTTCCTAGATAACAAGCCAATGTTTTTATTTATTTTATCCGTTTGTATCGGACCACTCACTAAAGGAATAATATAAATAATAAGACATTTTTTTAGGTAGGCTACCATGGAACACTATATTATATTCTACACAACAAGATCAGAACAATATACTCTTAAAAAACATTACATTTTTAATCATGTAGGTAATAAAAAAAGATAATTTATCATAATATACAAAATATATACAAATATACATATTGTGTTTATTTTTAATTTTCGTCTTTAAGTATATAAAGAGTGCGTTAAAATATTATCATTGCCGTGTTGAAAAGCAATGCTATAATAAAAACAAATGTAGAAACGAAAGCGATACAGTCGCGATGTCGTAGCGATGTTATAGCGATATTACAATGACATAGAAACGATACAGTCATGTTACCGTTGAAATTTACAAAATACACAATATGTTGACTATAATCTGATAGTGAATATGGTACAATATCACGAGTACAATCCCCATCTTCAAGACCCCATCTTCATTCTTCAAGCGAAGAGCACTTTCATACATAGAATGAAAAAAATATACATAATCACACACGACTTTGGGACCTAGCATACCTATTACCTATGCATTAATTCATTAAAAAGAGACGCATACCTACACAGTATAATCTATTAAAAAATAATAATAATAAAGGTTATTTGACTCAGAAACACAAACAATAATATAAAGAAATAATTGAATTTATTGTGAAATGTGAAATTTTCCACAAACCTTTCAACATGTTATTGGCTTTATTTATCCTATTATTAAAAAGGAACTAAAATTCGGGCACAAAAACATATTGTACAAAGATTTATAAAATCTGTATTTTTTGGATTTATCCGCTTTAACATGGATTAAAATTTATTTTAACTGTGTAATGTGACTAATTTGAATTTGCAACTTACAAGACTATAATATTAATACAGTATTATTAGACTGTGACCTTTAAAAAAAGGGTTTTAAATTATGCAGTCATCACTCTTCAATATTATCAAAATCAATTTAGCTATGTATAGCATAACTAGCTTATTTTGAAATTAACAAATGAAAATATTTTCTACACATTTGCAATTTTTGCATCATCACAATTATTATATTTGAGTCAAGTCAATTGTCAAGCAATTACACCGTGTAGACACAGCATAAACTAACTGTTTACATTGTAGAAGTAAAGATAGACAATATAATTTAATACCCAGGAAGTTTTGTTTCATACTCATTGGAGTAATGTCCAAACATCCTCTTGAATATTATACATCTCCGTACTTAGAAGTTGTGAGTCGCAAAACCCATCACAAATTTAATTTACTTTTGCATTGTAATATTTTATATGTAATTGAAATTTTCTGGTTCTTCTTTGGTAATTAATAAACGGATTGAAAAAAAACGGGAGTTCGTAAAGTAATATTATTACGTTACTAAATATATAATTTCAAATTTTTATCGAGTAATTTCTCTTGTAAAAGAACCAATAAAGCTAATTAATTCATTGTATTTTATAAAAATATTCACATAAACTTTTTTGTAGACCGTACCCTACTTGAGGTTTTTTATTTTGTAGAGCTGGACTCTACATTATACGAATTAGGTGCCATCTGTAGTCATAATGAGAACTAGTTCCTATATTCAATTCTATGCATACAAAATTTGAACAAATTCCAAGCAAATAGAATAGATGGCACTTTAAACAATTACAATAGCAGCTTCTTGAATGGATTTTTTTCTTTACTTAAAAGGGATTCTGCCATAAATTAGTTAATTTTATTTTTAATATATAACCTAAGTAAATAAAGAAAAGTAAAATATAAAGATACATTTCAATATTAATAAGAAAACGCATTTAAGTATTTTCACGAACTTCAAGTAGACACTAGATGGCGCTGTAACTAAAAGTTGATTTCCACTTAACACAACTAGATGGCGCTCCAGTACATGCCAAGCAATGCGCAATCACAGGACATTATGCTTCCGCCTACACATTACACAAGTTTAGCTATTCCGGTCTGGTGCCGCATGGAGTGCGGGTGATACCGAATCGTGCGATATGTTATAGGAATGTGTATCGAAGATTTATAACTAACATAATATATTGTGCAGTGTGAAAAACTTGACATAAACTAAGTTTCATTTTGTGTTTCATTCATAAGGACTGGGATCTTACATCAGAGACACGTACAGTAAGTGCATGTTTGTTATTAATTCGTTCGCATTTATATAAATGGTCTTCTGGATAACGATGTGTTATTAACTGCCTAATCGTCCACTATGTAAAGTTTGTCGAACTTTTATTTAATATCGGGAGCAGTTGATACTGGACAAACTTGTGTAATATTATGTATTGTTTAGAGTATTTTAGTCATTGATTAATTTATATTAATAGGCAAATAATTAAATTAATTGGATCGAAATTTTAAATATTATATTTCATGATTAATACCGAATTTCAAAATAAATTTATTTAAGGATAGATACGATTTTTTAAAGAACATGCATTTGAACTCTACATACAATTGCAAATCTAGAGTCTAGCAAAATTGCGCTACATAAATTATAGCAAAAAATTGCATTAATTTTAGCGCATCCACACACGACTTCACACGAGACAAGCAAACATGGCGGAATGCAGAATGCAATTTTTAAATTCCAGCACATTTCCCCATGCCGGTGCAAGCCCCTAGGCGTTATGGGGACTTAAAAATCGATCGATCCAAAGTCTAGGCTTAACTCAGGTCCCAACCGCAAGCTGGACTAATTCTAGGTACCCTAGCCGGGGGGTGACACCTACACGCTCCGTAGGCCGATTAAATGTGGTTTATCTGATATGAAGGGGATGAAATCTGTGTAGCGCTAATAATCTGTTTTTCTTATTGTCCTTACTAGTTGATACACGCGGCGTTGTTTGTATAAATAGATAATATAAAGGAAAATTGCTACAGGATTGAGATTCAATTAAGGAACTTATCTACAATATCGGATTTTCTAGTTAAAATGCAGTTTTTTTTCTCTCAAAAGAATATTGGGGGAAATTAAAATATCCCCCTTTCTTAGTAGGTACAGTTACATTGTTTAGGCAGGGCGAGTTATGGAAAAAATATAATGACCTCAACACTTTCCACGGCCACGACACTCTATACAGGCTTCAAAGATGATGCCATGAATTGCATGTCTTTTGAAATATTTGGATGCAAAAGCAAATTGAGATTTCAACAATGATAAATTCTTTCATAAGAAAATTTCAACCTAATTTTATTATAACAGATAACAAGTTCATACAAACATAAATTCATAAAGCGACCCTGACTTCCAATCTAATGAAAAAAGTACTCAATATTGACTATACTCTCCGATTGAACTCTTTATAAATAAGATGCCTTTTTCCACTCAGGACAAAATTGGTAGAAACTTCTTCAAGTTGTGATAAGTAAAAGTTGCGATTTAGGGATTGCAAGAAAATATTATACCTACTCTATATTATTCTCTATAGAAAAAGGTACCTAGGTATAAATATTATTCCTAGGTACCTTTTTCTAGGACCATGAACGTAGCACACTAATATAGATGAGAGAGATATAATAAGAGTCCCCTTTTATTACATAAATGGCAAGTTTAATTATTTATTGATAGAGTGACTGATAGCCTATTTAACACTTTATTTTCTTCCATTTATTACAGACGTGGCTAGATCTTTTAGATATTCAAATGTTTGAAAATTATACACGTAAAAATATGTGGATGTGAAAAAACGATGTTTTCATAACATTCTTTGTTTTCGTTTTAACCGTGAATCCTTTATTGTTCTCACGTAGTTTTGTTATATCAAAACCATATCAAAACGCTTTGCGAAATTTACAATACGACTTTATATCGAAAAAGAAATGTTGTTTTAATTTACATGAAGAAGTTAACAAATTAATAACTCGATTTACCAAAGTTTTAATGAATCGTCTTCCCTTTCTGTTATCATAATGTAAAATTTTCAAGAGATTTCGAAAAGAAAAGCCATGTATTTGGCCGTTTTATTATACATATTATGTATGTTTGTATGCGATTGCAAAGCGAATTATGTATAACTACTTATTTTTTTTTATTAATACCCATGTCTCAATCAACAATTCTTGAAATATTAAACTGTATAATTATTAAAGGCATTTAGTTTTAGTAACATTCTCATAAAGACTTACTCCTTAGATACTTTGATATTCTGTATACACTTTACTAGCTTTCCGTCCGCGGCTTCGCCCGCTTTGTCTAAAACCTAATAAATTATATACTAAAACCTTCCTCTTGAATCACTCTATCTATTTAAAAAACCGCATCAAAATCGGTTGCGTAGTTTTAAAGATTTAAGCATACATAGGGACATAGGGACAGAGAAAGCGACTTTGTTTTATACTATGTAGTGATTATACATATAAATCCTCATAGATATGAGAAAAATTATTCGCAATATCATAGATCAAAAGACAGTCAACGATTAGTAAACTTTAAAAAATTATACTTATTAAAATTCATTGTTACACATCACTTTAATACATTTGGACACATGGTTTCTTTCAGTACAAATAGTAAATACCATATATAGGTCTCACGTCCTATTAATTTAAACTAGATACACGACACGTGTGTACACTAGCAAATGTATAAATAAAACTACACATGTGGTGACATTTTGTTTCGGCTTAAGGATAAGATTTATCATTGTAATTTTAAATAATATTTCGTAATGCGGTGATAAAATTGAGAATTTATGAAATATGAGATCTATGCTTCAACTTTCGAACGGATTCGAACCCGCGTCTTCTGCCTAGTTTAAGAATGAATTTTTTATATTCTTAAAGAATTATAATATGTATTAGTATAATATAAATTATAATATTATATAAGTTTTTGTGACAATTGGAAAAAAAATGGACAAAAAATTTATACATTATTAGATAAACGTTTACCATTCATGAAAATGTTCTCTAAAAAATTCTTATGTCAAAGTCTATTATGTATTATGTATATTAAAAAGTGTCCTCTTAAACCACGAAAGCGAAACCAGATTATAAAGTTAGCTAACAATAAATAATAAATAAATAAATAAATAAATATTATAGGACATTATTACACAAATCGACCTAGTCCCACAGTAAGCTCAATTAAGGCTTGTGTTGTGGGTACTAGGCGACGATAAATATAATATTTAATAAATACATATATAGATAATAACACCCAGACCCAAGAACAAATAATTGAGTTCATCACTCAAATATTTGCCCTGACCGGGGATCGAACCCGGGACCGTCGGCTCAGTAGGCAGTTACTCTACCACTGCGCCAACCGCGTATAGTAACAAGCTGTAACAAGTAACAACATAGAGATGGTTTTATTTCGTAATATTTATATTTCTTCATACAGTTGTAGTGTCTGGAAAATAACTGGTATCAATAAGTGATTAATAATGATAAACGTATCTATTTATTTATAACTTTCGCGTTAATTACATATTAACATTTATTATATTCAAATAAATGTATAAAATTATACAATATAAATTATGAATTATGGGATAGTAAAGGTTTAGTAGGTAGGTATTAAGGGCAACTGATGCTGAAAAAATCTTGCTAAAAAATAGATTCTTAGACAGTCATTTTGTATTAAGTATTGTAAAGTACATGCTCGTATATTTGCCATCCAATTCAAAATAAAAGCCTATCTACGAGTGCATAACATGTTTTCAAAAATCCACCAATTCCAGAGGTTAATAAATTCAAACATAAAAACAACTTCTTACAATAAGTACATGTATCGATATGTGACATGAAACAGATGGACAAGCAGAGATAGCGCTACAAATCAATGGAGGAAGTGATGTGGACCCTAAATGATCAATTGACATAAAGCTTGTGCAACACAACATGCTATGAAATATTCTTGATCATTGAGGCAATATGAAAGATAAAAAAACATGTGTCAAAGTTCGAAAAAAATTCGATCACATTTTCATCGGCTCACTTTTTCTACTTATTATTTAAGTATTATTAATAATATAGCATACTGATTGACAAATACATATAGGAATCATTCTCTAAATAATGTCAAAACAGAAAGTTCGTTTTTAGGCTCTACTAGCTGTAGAGCTTAGTCTTTTTTGTGCTCTTATTAAATTATGTATAACAGAATACATTTCACAACAAAACTAAATGAATATATCTGTATATAGCTTACACTTATAGCTGGAAAACAATCCTTATAGATACAAGCGCTAATAAAATAGTTGCAGCAATGCACTCACGGCTCCCGAGATAAGGGCTCGCTCATATTGGACACGTATAACTGATTGTGTTTATTCTAATGTCATTTCATTCATTTAAAGTTAAATGTTTTGTTTGTTAATTTAACATTTAATCCTCTTTTTGTTAGTCTCTTTACTGTTTTTCCCTCATGAAATTTCCATATTTATTCACGAGAAAACTAATTATATAAAACACAATCAAATATAAGTTAATACTTTACTAATCTATACTAATATTATAAAGAGGAAAAGTTTGTTATGTATATATGTATGGTTTTCACTAGGGATGTAACGATACCGATACAGATACCGATATATCGGCCGATATATCGGCAAGCCGATATATCGGTATCGCCGATAATAAATCAACCGATACCGATATTTTTTTATTAAATTCTTTCTTTTCTTTTATGTTTTTGCATTGTATTCATTCATATTGTTTTATTTCTGTTTCTGTAATATTGTTAAGGAAGAGCGGAACCTCCTGACACAAGCATTTTATTTGCTTACTAGGAGTGTTACAATCACAAATTTGTTTATGTAAAGGAAAGAAATAAATAATTTTGAATTTTTTTAATTTTTAACGTGATAACGTTTTTAAAATCGTTTTAATCGGGTGACATTTTCATAAACTTGTGTCACACCAAAACCTCACGAGCGCGATCGCAGGTATAACGAGAGAGAGACGGACCGATCTCCCGTTTCATCTCGAGCGCTGCCACTGCATTATGTTATCACGTAAACATCTCGATCGTAAACCTACTTTACAAACAACCAATTTTTTTGATATCAAATAATTCAAAAATCCGCGCCCAATGAACGATGCGGGAGGCCGCCCGCGCGTGCGCACTTTGTTTTCTGAAAAAACTCTACCAATACTGCCGTCCTTTTACTAAAAAGCCGTTAACCCTCAAATGGTCAATTTTCAGTTTTAAATGTAGGGTGATAGAGTTCAGAATTGTCTATCTTTCTGTCTAAGAATCATTTCTCTAGCATTAATAGTTATAAATATATAAAAATATTGTAAGCCGTTAAGTAACACAATTTTCAGCGATTCCATAACTTGAAAGCGTCTAACCAACACTACTTCGCTAAATTTCCTTTAAAGTACCTTAACCGCCAGATTTAATAATTATTTTTCAGCTTTTTACTTGACTAAAAGTACGTTATCAGATTATACTTGACTATAGGGACGCAAAAAGACTATAACTGCTTTATGATATGCTTTCATATAACGATTCCAATGGAAATCCTTACCTTATTTGCAGTTACTCGCCCTTAACGCTTTTTTAGTTAAGTAATTTTATTTAGGAAAAATTCTAATAACACTTTTTTGCTTAGCTACAAAGCAGCTAACCGTCATTTTTTAGCTAAAAGGCAGTTATCTGATTCTGGTGATGCATCAGTTTTGGGGATGAGAGTGATGATGAAATAATGTCGCTCCCAAGCAGAGTACCGATTGTTTTTGATTTTCTTTTACAAGACGTATTGTTTCTGATCAGGTTTACTAAGTTTTAAACAATCTAGCAGCTAAATTACGGAAAATATAACAAGTCAAAGTTACGAAAATTTGTTAGGTAATGGTTACGACAGTGCGAACTTTCAATCGTACTTCTCTGTTTAGACTCTGATTTGTCTCTGTAACCGAGAAAGAGAAGAAAGACAGTCTGTACTATTTAATTTTTTTTTTTTGTGGTTCTATATGTACTCACATATCCGTGACTCGTATGATGGCTTCGCAGAAGAATATTTATAAAATAACGTTAAAATTGCAATTCTAAATGAATATACGGTTCCAAAAAAGAAAAGCGAGAAGATTTATCTCAATGTTAACCCCTTAATGAGCCACTGGGACCCCGGGACACTAGGAGGAGCCCCGGAGTGGGGGAGGGGGGGAATGGGTCCATTTTTTCATTTTTCGCTTAAATCTCAAAAACGGTACATGTTAGAGAAAAACTTTCAAGGAAAAGTTGAAAGGCCATAAAATTATCTACAAGTTGTACCCAAATCATTTTTTCCTATATCCTACCGTTTCTGAGTTATACGCAGTAAAAAATGATTTTGGCTCAAACTATTTCCCCATACTACACATCAATCGATCGAAAAATATTTCTTTCTTCCAAAAAACTCAAATGTGCAACTTGTGACCGGTACTGATAGATTGCTCTTAATTAGGTCTATAATTGGTAAAATAAACACATTCCTCCATGGAAGCCTTTAGGAGGAATCGATTGTCAAAATATTATATTAGGGTAGTTTGAGTTACCGAACTTGATCTTTTAATTTTTTTCTTCCAAAAAACTCAAAAGTGCAACTTGTGACCGGTACAGATAGATTGCTCATAATTAGGTCTATCATTGATAAAAATATCAGATTCCACCACGGAGGCGTTTAACAACATTTAACAGTTGTCTCTGTTAAATGTTGGTAACTTTTTATGCATAATTCACTATTTATTTTTCTACCAAGCCATCGATATCGGTATCGGTATCGGTATCGCCGATACATTACTACAAATATCGGTATCGGTATCGTATCGGCAAAATCATGTATCGTTACATCCCTAGTTTTCACGCATAAACTACTGGACCGATATTGATGAAATTTGGCACAGATAATCCTTAGACCCTGAGAAAGAACATAGGCTACCTTTTATTGCGAAATATGTACCACGGACGAAGCCGGGGCGGACCGCTAATTAAAAATATAAACAACTAGCAGTCCGCCCCGGCTTCGCCCGTGGTACATATTTACGTTTTCTCTACGTAATAACCATCCTCGTACTTCAAGGAATATAATAAAAAAAGAATTAACGAAATCGGTTCAGCCGTTCTCAAGTTATGCGCTTACCAACACATTTTGGGATTCATTTTTATATTATGGGCGACGCAACCTGCCTACCACCAGGCAGTGCGTCCGCTCGTTTGTCTCCCCATAACATAAAAAAAAAATTATAGATAGAAAACAGAATTTACTCTACATGTCTAGTTTACACAGTCTAGATTTTACTACTTCAATTTCTAGTTTATACTGTCCTTCCAACGTAAATAACTTAAATATCACCAATTCAGTATTAAAAATTATACCAAGACCCCTATATCACATACCCATCCATACAAACTAGGGGTCAACCAATCCTTGCCTATAAAATGATTCCTTCACCAACATGGCCACATCCCAACATCCGAAATCATTGAAGAGTTGAATGACCCCGCATCCTCCTCACCTACTAAATTGTTACTTATCTTGAAGATAGGGGTCGACCCATCCTGTTATATGTGCGAATTTGTTGCTGTTGAGATAGGGGTCGGTCATTCGAATTTGTATGTGATACTTATCGTCGATCGATTCAATTCACTAATACACGGTGTAGTTCCAAGATAAAGGTAAGATTTTTAAAAAAGAACTATGGAGTTAAGTGTCCCTTATTCTTTGTAGAGAAGTTCCGAATTTATGGATAGTTTAGTAAAAAATGTACTTAATATTTTGTAAGTATGTATGATTTATAAAAGTTCATAGTAAATAATAAGGGTTTCCTGGAATAAGTACGGTAATTAATGAAATTAAACCTTTGGGGGAAAATTAATGAATAATTTAATAAATTTAGATATTAACTGGAATCAAAAGGTTCATGAATCAGTAATAAGCAGTCTGTAATTGTTATAACAATTATTAATTTATTACACAAAGAAAAAACCTCGTAGAAAGCAAAACATTAAATCGGTTTTTAAATAATTGAAATGTAACGAAACATAGACAATCGAACTGATTACTGAACCTCCCCTTTTGAAGTCGGTTAATCACTAATGCATGTCATCATTGTAAAATCGATTACGCTACTTGAAAAATGACGGTTGTCACGCAAATATGCTATAATTCTGTTATTTATAAGATCCCCAGTTTGTATTTCACTACATCAAGTTGTTTCTTACATCATACTTAATGTTGATAGATGACGTTTTTAAACCAAACCGTTAACTAACTTTTTTTACGCATTATTTTTTAGCTCCTGTTGGTTAAAATGTTGAAAAGTAAGTAATAAAATCTAAAATACAGTAAAAAAACACGAAGCTATGTACGTAATCATTTCATTCATTCATTCCATGTACATCCATAATTTTTATTCGATTCAGACACGACTGTCAAATTGACATTTCACGCATAGAGCCGCCGTGTTTATTTTTATAAAAACAGTTCTTAAAAAAATTGTTCATGATAATGTTTATATTTCAGATGTGGTAGTTCAGTAGGTATTATGATCTAATGAAATATTTCAGTCTTAAAAGCTTTTTTTTTCAAATCCGTATAATATTATGTACAGAAATTGCTATAAAATCTGCTCTTTTAAAGTGTTGTTATAACTTGTAATTTCATATTCTATCAATATTTATTCAATTTTTAGCGTGCCCAAAAACTAAGGCTGTCTCGTCAAACCAAACATTCGTTTCATAGGGCTTATGGCATTCGGAGGGTTCCCAGCATAGGGTTGCCACCAAGAATTCATTAAATAAAATATAAGATAAAATATAATGCGTTATAACTGAGTTGATTTTATAAGTAACAAATACAATATTCCAAATATATAAATAATTTCCATCCCAATTACCATTTATATTCCTCATTGTTCTATTTATTCTCCCGTTATTGACTTTGACTTAAAACAATTATAAACACAAAAGATCTCTTACCGAGAACAATAACAATTTAGCTAAGAAATTTTCCAAATCAATTGTTCAAACAATAAACTCGAAAACCGGGAAATATTTATATTAATTAACTTCGTAGTGGCAGCCCTACCGCGCCCTCGGTGAGTCACCGTTTCATATACGGGAGGGACACGCGAACCTCTCCCTGCATTGAATAATCTAATTTGGATATTTGAGGGACTTCCAGACGTTCAAATGGCGTTAGACACGTTGACTAACACTTATGTGACCGCGATGCTCAGTTGTCATCAATGATCAGGATAATATAAATTATAAATACTATGCTTGGTTAAAATATGGAGTAATTGCATAAGTAGGTAGGTAATAAGTTGAATGGAAACTGTATTTTTGAAGATTACTAAGATGTTAATCTTATATATAAAAATGAATCGCAAAATGTGTTGGTAAGCGCATAACTCGAGAACGGCTGAACCGATGTCGATAATTCTTTTTTTATTATATTCCTTGAAGTACGAGGATGGTTTTTATGTAGAGAAAACGTAAATATGTACCACGGACGAAGCCGGGGCGGACCGCTAGTATTAGATAAATATGGTTAGAAATATCAGATATAGATCAGATATATAATAGTTTATGCCAAAAGAAATGTGGTTATAAAAGGTAGAGACGATGTGAACACTGCAAAGATTCGTAAAATGTAAACAAGCTGAGAGTATTTGTCTGTATTAATTAAATCGTTATTGATAATTTGTAAAATTAATTAAGTAATCCAAATGATATAAATGATTATTTCTGGAAAACTAACAATAACTCCACCCGCACTAATGTGTTCTGAATAAAATATAATATACAGTCTGGACAGTCAACAACTTTGAACACGTATAGTTTTTGTCCTACAAGTTGTTTCTTTTTATAAGCAACTTCGAAAGTATTTACTATAATTGATTTTTGTATAATAACTTTCTATACCAGTAAATTAACACTTTTACAAAACCCTTTACTTCTTCTTCGTATAGGTTACTACTTACTAGCAGCTGTGCCCCGCGGTTTCTGGCCTTAGCGTGATGATAGCCTATAGCCTTCCTCGATAAATGGCCTATCTAACACCGAAGAAATTCTTCAAGTCGGACCAGTAGTTCCTGAAGCGCGTTCAAACGAACAAACAAAGAAACTCTTCAGCTTTATCATAATACGTATAGATGTAGTAACTTATAACTTTTAAGTAACTGTGGTTGTCTTTGTAATGCCGTTCCTAAAAACTCCTCGAAACATCTAGTACCTCTATTATAGTGTAAGTAGGTACAATAACCTCATTGCTTGTTATTTCTATTACTCTTAACAACAATGTATACCAAACAATTTAAAGACTTTAAAAGCGTAACAAATTGACTCAAAATTACGTTAAAATACCTTCAATGTATTGTGAAGAGCTATAAGGATGTTTTTCAGTTGATAAGTCGCGACATCGCGTGACAAACCGGGGGGAGAATATAAGGGTATTTAGACGGTAAATTTATTATGTAACCAATGTATAAATATAGGAAGACTGTTTACTTTACGTTGGACTCTTCTTGGAAAAGTCTTTTTAGTGGAAAAAATCTGCATTTGTGATGGAGAAGTTCCGTGTTATCTTGTATCTGTTCTACTTCTACATCTATAACTATATCTTTTTTTCGCTGATCGAATTTTCTATAAAGACATCTACAATTGCACCATAATGTGTTTTTATCCCTACCAGGGTAAAACCTCAGTTCTACCTACGTTTAGACTACGTAGGACCGACAAAAAGAGAAAAATAAAATAATAACCAAAATTAATAGAGATAGTCGTGTCTTACGCTTTCGGTATTTTTCTAGATATATTGTTTATAGTGTTTAATTATAAAATACCAGTCCTATCAGAATCTTGTAAAATGTGTAAGTAATACAGAGACAAATAAATTACAAATTCAATTAGTATCTATTTTATTATTGAATTAGGCTTGGAACTTACTTTTATTAGATTACAGAGCAATAGTGCACCTAGAGCGGTCATTAAAACTGATGGACCAAATGCTTACTGATATAAATGCATATTTTGTATGTCTGTTTGTTTGTTTGTCTCAATTTCACGTTGGAATGGAGCGATTATATGGTATACTTTTTGTACCTGGAGATAGTGAGGAGTTGATTTACATACATTTCAACGCAAACTTTACGCGATGAAATATCTCAATAAAATAGTTAAAATAAAATAAAAAGTTCATTTATTTACCATGTTATCTTTCGTCCACTCGAACAATAGATATCGCGGTCGGAAAAGTAGTTGTTTATAGTTTAATAAAAACAAACATAATAAAAATACAGTTAAGTTACTCAGGTGTAAATGGCGCCAAGATATCGGGATTGAACCCGTGACCCACCGGAAGCGGCACATTATGTGTCAGCCGTGATCGATTGACGCAACTTCCGTCATGCGAATGCTGGTAATTAATGCTATAGCTACAGCCTGCGACGTTGTCTGATGTGGGACTTCCCATTTTATCATTGCACTATTTATATTCTTGAATATAAAGAAAAAAAAATTATGGCCAAAATATGTATTTTAAATAAACTTTACTGTATTGTGTCTTTTCAATATTATATATTAGTCTTCTATACTATTTATTATCCAAAAAATGTGGCCAAAAACTCTAATAGGAGATCTGTGTCACTGCAATAGAAACAAAAACCAAATAAAAATGTCACAGTTACACCCACTAATACTTACCTTACATGTAAAATGTATACTCAAGTCTTCAATAAAACATATTGCATATTGCATATGCCCCAAGACAACACTTGGGCCCTGTCATTAAGCACAGACATAAACTCATAAACAATAATGTCATCATAAATGTCAATAATTGATACAACATGGCGCCGCACTGACGTTTTCTTATTGATCGATGCATTGACGAGACAGTGTAATTATACATTTGGCTTTAACTTTGAAATAAACTTGATATCGTAAGGAAACAAAGGTCATTGTATGAATGACGCCGTTTTATATGACAGCAGTTAAATTCAATAAAATTTTATTAATTCATTCTTCGTTTCCATACCACTATAGTACTGGGGTTACCATGGTGTCTAAGAGCGGCCGTACACGGGCGGCTCGAGCAGTTAACGGCTGATCGGTCAAGCGGTCGGTCGACTGCTTCAGCTGTCGCTCAAACCTTTATTTTTATTGTACAATAGGGGAGCGCTTGGCCACAATCTCGCCTGATGGTAAGCTGAGATGTGGCCTAAGATGGAGCGCGCTTCCCTAAAATGTACCTGTTCACTCTCCTCTTGAAGACCTCCAAATTGTACTCAAAACCGCGCAGTTGACGGCTTGAAGCGGTCGCGATTGCTCGAGTAGTCCGAATGCGGCAGTGAATGAATGTGAATAGTTCACCGCGCGGTCGCAGCTTCAAGCCGTCGGTCTCGACTGCTTGAAGCGGTCCGTGTACGGCCGCCCTAAAAGCAGTATTATTTCCACTGTGAGAAAATGATGGCGCTAGACGACCTATCATTATTCCACACTACTATAATACTGCTTTAAGAAAATATGGTTACTCCCCTGATCATAATTTAGTAGGTATAAGTAGAGCATTGTTAGGTGAGGCCATGGCGTTAGTCAAAGCTAATTATACTGAACTTGACATTTTAGTCAACAAGAAGACGCACCCATTTTATTTGTATTTACAGAAAAGCAACTCATATTTCCTACGCCTTGAATAGGCCAAAATGAGAACAAATGTGACTTAAGTTTACCTGAATAATAAATAAAGGAAAAGTTATATTATATGAAAAGATCCTAAATATTACAGATACACAAGTACTTTATCATGTACTAGCTGCTCCGCGCGGTTTCACTCGCGTGGCTCCGCTCCTGTTGGTCTTAGCGTGATGGTATATAGACTATAGCTATAGCTTTATACTATAGCTTTCGTCGATGAATGAGCTATCTAACACCGAAAGAATTTTTCAATTCGGACCAGTAGTTCCCGAGATTAACGCGTTCAAACAAACAAACAAACTCTTCAGCTTTATAATATTAGTATAGATTAAAAAAATAATTTCATTTGAACAAATAAATAAAACCCACATTAATATAAGTCATATCCACAAAAACATACCAATCAAACAATATCAATAATCCTCTCTCAAAAACGAATCCCATATCAATAAAACCTTTGAATATGGGACTTCTATTTTGACAGATCGCATGCCTAAAGGCAAATCGCATCGGTAACCTGTATCCCATGGATTACCCCATATCCGTAGCGTGGCAAATGGAAATCGACTCCACATCACACCTAGCTCGTATCTAGTTATATTTATTTTACTGTTAAATGCTGCGATTCTATATCGAACTATGATACGAAATCTGTTGATAAAAGGGGTATGAAAATGAATGTAAACTTTTGATTGTTTTGTTATACTTACATAAATACTAGCTCTCCGCTAGGGCATGCACCCGGGTTTACCCGGTTCTGAAAAACCCGGGTAAACCCGGGTTTTTTGATGATCTTGAGAACCGGGTCTGAATAGTATGAAACCCGGTTCTCCCGGTTCCGACCAAAATATTAAAATATAAAGTATAATTTATATTTTGCTGCATTATTTTAACAAATTTATTGTATCTGGCAACGTCAGACACGTGCATCGCGAATTTTCGTGCCACGCCTCAAGCGTGGCTCCGATTGGTTGGATGCTATAAGTTTCCTACGGTTGTATTACCAAAAAAAATTAAGCTTCGAAAATGACAAAAATTAGGCTACAGAAATATTTTTATTAGACTTCTCGTGAATTTGAAAAGCTGTTAATTTTACTGATTCATATAATGATCCAGTCATGTTTTTGTTTTTGGTATCAAGCTGAAATTTATATCGAATACTCAAGTCTCCGGTCCCTTTTATGTGAAAAAGTCGAACTCACAACTTCACAAGCCAACGCATCAAAAGATACAGCTGAAAATTTTCGCAAATTTCAACATTCGCATGGGACTCAAAACCTACAGCTGGGTACTTGTCATGTTTTTATGTGATACTAGCGGTCCGCCCCGGCTTCGCCCGTGGTAGATATTTACGTTTTCTCTACATAAGAACCATCCTCGTACTTCAAAGAATATAATAAAAAAAGAATTATCGAAATCGGCTCAGCCGTTCTCGAGTTATGCGCTTACCAACACATTTTGCGATTCATTTTTACACGCTTTATATTAGCTTCACCTGTATGTTTGTATGTTTGTAACCGACTTCTTTGGGCGCGATTTTGACCCCAATGATATTTTATATATAGATACGTTATATACTCACAATATATCCAAAAAAAATACTTCATATGCAGTGTCAGGCACACACAAATACAAGTTTCATTTTACTTAATTTATTACATTGACAGACTGTATAAGAGAGATGGCACTAATAAAATGATATAAACAAAAAAGACAAAGATAGTTTGTCACTTCCGCGCAGGTGTAAGCAAAAGTCATAAGAATTCACCAATTAAATATAAATAAACAAATAGTTGCCATGGTAATTGGCATAGACTAACGACACAGAAGGTTCAATCATCAATGTTATAGATGTTACGTTTCCTGCACAAGTAAATAAATGTGACAATTTCATTTTCTATTTAATTATTATTATGATGTTGTATTAAAATGAAAAAAAACTTTTTTGGAGATATATAACTGTATTAAGTATTTATTACTAGCTGTGGTGTTCGTTTTCGGTCATCATCATTTCACCCGATAAACACCCACTGCTGAGCATAGTCCTCCTTATAGAATTCCATAAGGACCGATCTTACGCTATTCGTTTCAAGGCAGTTCCCGAAACCCGTACAAGGTCATCACTCCAACTTGTAGGATATAATAATAGTGGTGCCTAGATGAAAAAAGGATGAAATAAAAGAAAGGATGAAGTTTAAGCCTTTTTTATCTAAAACACAAATAAAATTTATGTTCAATAGCTATTTACAGAAAAGCAAATAGCATTTTTCGTCAGTAGCGATAATCTTTTCTTTAATGTATACGTATATTCAACATCATTTTTGCAAAAAACATTTTTGCCATCACGATTTCTTTGTATATAATAAATAGATATATTATTTGTTAATTACATGCACTGTGTGGATTTAAATATAAAAATAAGCAAGTATTTACCCAAATCGAAATTAATAAAATAACCGTTCTATTTTCAATAATCGTATCTACATGATAATCTTTGAACACAGTGTACGCTAGCTTTGTCACACTAGTGATTGAAGCAATGTTTTATCCCTTTCATTATTTCAATACAAGTGTCAAGCATGTGTCATTCATAAAGAATTGTAAATTGTTATTTTTACTCATAAACTATAATAATTTAATATATTTTCCTGTGATATGATATTCCTTTATCTTTCTTTATTTTTTTGCACGAATACGTGCACTTTCTGAACACACAGGAAGGCATTTTCGACAACTTTAATGTACCTATCGGCACATGCGCTCACTGGGACCGGTGACAATCTGACTGATTGCATTGGTCCCAAATAGGACCAATTCACGGAAGCAATTTTGGTGCGTTGATGACGTATCTACCTCTTGTTTCTATATATAATATCATTGTTTGACCCACTTTAAACGGCCAGATTTCGTTCAAACTTTGTAGATTTATTGAGGACCGATGACAATACACTAATTTGATAAAATTTTCTATTTTTTTTAGTTCGGATTTCTATAAAAAGCGTGTTTTTTAGTTTTTTTAAACTACCTATTATTATATTATATAAAGAAGATTATGATAACAAGAGCGCCGAGACAACCGTCAAACGCTAAGGAATAGAATACGCTATCGATACAAATTGACATAAGCGTATGATGTTTTGCCTAAGGATTCGGTCACACTACCAACGACGACGACGACCACGAACAAAATTTTCATCCAGTCGAAATTAAATAAATTGTGCAAAACACAATTAAAAAAAATTTTTCGAGATCAATGGATAAAAAATAGGTTTTTCGTAGAAACGGTAGCTCCTAGGAAAAAAGCCATTTAACCTTTTTTATAGATAATTTTATGATGTACAATTTTGGTTCCAGGTGATTGTATGATAAACTTACCGTCTCGGCGAAAATCGCAAAAAAAACTATTTTTTTATTAATTGACCTCGAATTAATATTTTTCCGAGTACCGTAATGACGGGAGATTTTAATATTTTATTTTGAATAAATTTTGGCAAGATTTGAATTTTGGTCGTGGTCGTCATCGTCGTTGGTAGTGTGACCGAACCATTACCAAAATATCATGAGCTTATGTCAATAATTAGCGTTAGCAATTTCTATTCCTTGGCGATACTGACGTTTGACTAGGGCCAAGGTACCTCTATAAGACTGATAAATAAAGAAAAGTATTGAAATTTTGTTTCTTTATTAATTTAATAAAATAAGACACAAGCCGCGTAAAATAAAAGGCCTATCAGGTACTTTTACAGTTACTTTTGTTTAATTTCGTATTTTTTCCGAAGTATTATAAAAGAACCGGGTAACCCGGTTCTACCCGGTTCTGAGCTCGATTTGGAACCGGGTTTCAGAAACTTGGAACCGGATCCGGTTCTGCATGCCCTACTCTCCGCCCACGGCTTCGCCCGCGTTTTCAAAGATAAACCTGCGTATCTCCCGTTCCCGTGGGATTTCCGGGATAAAACCTAGCCTATGTGTTAATCCAAGTTACCCTCTATATGTGTGTTAAATTTCATTGAAATCGGTCCAGTAGTTTATGCGTGAAAACCATACATACATACATAATTACAAACATTTCCTCTTTATAATATTAGTATAGATTACTAAGCGAATTCTGAGTAGTTGTCAGAAAGTCTTGTAAAAGTTGCAGATACATCTCTCACCTAATTTGTTATCACGCTTTTGTTAACTTGGTTTGTGTGTAACAGAATAATTTGTAGAACGTGACTTTCTTCCACTTCAAAAGGTTTAAATTTAAATGGAAGATCTAAATTGGCCTCTCTTATCAATACCAGCTTACCAGCTTACCAGCATAACAGCTTATAATATAAAACAGAAAATGTCCAGGAACTTCTGAATTAGTTTTTTATTATAGATACATTTGATTAGAGGGTTTAAAGGTTTTTTACCACCTACAATAGCAATAAAGATGACAGGAAAACTTGATAAAACAGATTGATGCGACGAACGCTCTTATTTATTGTGTTAAATGCTATCCATAGCCTATTAAACTCAAATCGATCTATCTATTCTTATCTAAACCGATTAACTACTATAATTCTCAACTAGCTGTGACTCGCGGCTTTACCCGCGTGGCTCCGCTCCTGTTGGTCTTGGCGTGATGATATATAGCCTATAGCCTTCCTCGATAAATGGGCTATCTAACACCGAAATAATTTTTCAAATCGGACCAGTAGTTCCTGAGATTAGCGCGTTCAAACAAACAAACAAACTCTTTAGCTTTATAATATTAGTATAGATTTGAATTTCCGCGAACGCTTACATGAAACATTTCACGACATTAGTAACAACTTAATCTGTGACAATACGTCGGAGACAGGATGTCTGAAACCCCTACCAATGTTAGACCATTGCTTGTTAATCAAGTCGATTATAACAGCGACGCTAACTCGATTGCGACCACAACACCAATTAAGGTCGTTACACGCGTTTATTAATCGCAATGCGAATTCAATCGACATACGTGTGCGGTGTGTTCTTGCTTCGAGTTGCGTTTTTGTAGTCATTTGTTTTACAAATCCATACTTAATATTATAAATGCGAAAGTAACTCTGTCTGTTACTCAATCACGCCTGAACTACTGAAGCAATTTGCATGAAATTTGGTATAGATATAATATTTTGTTACCCGAGAAAGGACATAGGATAGGTTTTATCCCGGGAATCCTACGGGAACGGGTTTTTCTCTGAAAACGCGGGCGAAGCCGCGGGCGGAAAGCTAGTACCTAATAAAAGTTTTGTTATAGATTACTAGTATTATTATAAGGAGTTTTAGAAAATACATATTTAATTTGTTTATTGTCTCTTGTTTTCGTTACGTTGCCGTGGTACCATATTTGAGATAGGAAAAAATGTTTTTTGTAGCACATTAAAACAACATTTAAAATATACAATATATATTTAACAGTTAATTATTGAGTACACTTAACTTACCTTTATCGATAACTTCCCGCCCTTATCAGATTAGGAAGTTAAGTATTTATTGAGTAAATATGGGACATTGCCCGCTACGATAGTGTTCGTGAGAATCCGTGTGTATTTCCATTATTTACGCACATTACAAGGTTTTAGAATTGATTGTATAGAAATAAATATTTAGTTTTAAACGTCTTCTATCCCTCAATCACACAAACTTAAGCAACTATAAGATACACTAGCTTAACACTAGCTTACCACCCGCGGCTTCGCCCGCTCTCTCTAAAACCTAATAAATTATATACTAAAACCATCCTCTTGAATCATTCTATCTATTAAAAAAAAACCGCATCAAAATCCGTTGCGTAGTTTTAAAGATTTAAGCATACAAAGGGACATAGGGACAGAGAAAGCGACTTTGTTTTATACTATGTAGTGATGATGCAGCCAATTCGTTGCTTCGTTTCAGTGCAAGTGCAGCTCAATAAAACTATATATTATATTATCTGTGTTATTAATAATTAGTATTAAGAAAAAATTTGTACGTATTCTTTATAATAATAATATGTCATCATCGCCAACCAATCAATATTGTACCTTTAACAATTGCTCTAAAAAACATCTCAAAATCCTTACAAAATCACATTCCGCACAACTTTAATTAAATCTTCGTATACCTGTATCATATACAATACATCTAAAAAGGTAAGGAATTTTCTAATTTCCTCACGAACCTTCCAAGGTACACGCCGTACAAAATATTGGCAGCGACAAAGCCTAGAACGATCGATGCAGGTAGATAGCGCACGTAGTGGCGAAATAGCCATACCTGTGGCCACCACAAGTTTCGTATTTCCCGTCTATTTCATACTTTGTCGCTTACTATCTACATAGTGGTAATGATAGACTAGATAATTAGATATATACTAGATACAGTTTATGTACAGTATATCTTATATATAAAATTCTCGTGTCACAATGTTAGTCTGCATACTCCTCCGAAACGGGTGGACTGATTCTCATGACATTTTCTGTGCATATCGGGTAAGTCTGAGAATCGGCCAACATCTATTTTTCATATGTACCACGGGCGAAGCCGGGGCGGACCGCTAGTAATTTATAAATTGTTATGTAATAACATTCATATTTTTTTTATTAAATATCATTATTATTATTTTTCGTTTTTTTCTCTCAAACTTCCTTTCAATTTAATTGAGCTGATTACCTTCTGCCCTGGTTGCCTAGAAGAGATCACTACTAAGTTATAAGGCCGCCAAATACACTAAATTGCTTCTTGCTTTTATTTTTACATATTTTAGTATCTAAGACTCTTTAGTCGTATTAAAGAGTAAAATAAATAAATAAGTAGGACCAGAAAATAGAGACATACTTTAATACAACATATTATTTGCACGAAAATGTATCTTGTAACTTTTTCTTTTACGTTTTATACCAACTTACAACGACATTTTATTATAATAAAATATGCGGTAATATAATGGCTAATAATAAACTTAGTTTAATAAATAACAAAAATTGAAAAAGCATTAATTTGGGAAATATTGCACAGCGACGGTAAATATATGTGATAGTTAATTCATATTAACGTTCGGTTTGTTTAGAATAAATTATAGAAAGGAATGAAGGCTTTAAGTTTTGTGTTTAATTTCTATGATTAAATTGTTTTAGGGCCGATTTTCCAATGCTTGGATAAAACTTATTCGTCCAATAAATTATTACACGATAATATGAAAATGTCATGTAAACTGTCAAATACGGGCAATTAGAATACGTTTTTAAAATGGTAGTTTTATACATTATTCGACGAATAAGTTTTATCCAAGCATTGAAAAATCGGCCCTAAAACAATTTAATCATAGAAATTAAACACAAAACTTAAAGCCTCCATTCCTTTCTATAATATATTTTAAACAAACCGAACGTTAATATGAATTAACACCATAAAGACTCAAATACTAAAGAGGAACAAACAAAGCGGCTGCGATGTTATTCACGGTCGAGCATCTCTCAACCATCCAGACCAATCTGGGCTAGACTAGTATTGTCCCTTTGAGCTAGGTCCGGTGTTCCGAGCTAACATTACACTCGTCGTTTCACTCATTTGAACATGAATTTGTCTGAATATCGGTGTTAGAATATGCAAGGAATTTTCATTCAGACTAAGCTAATATTCGGATTAGACTTCTTTTTAGTCTTTATTTCAGTCTTTAGAATTTAATACATATGAATGTTGTAGTCTTGTTGTAGTAATGTAGGGTGTTTTAATGGATATTTTACTAAACGTTAGTTTATTCGTATTATGACTATGTTAAAGCTTCAAAGATTAAGGTCCGTAATATATTATTGTAGGGTGTACTAAAAGTCATTTTGAACGTTAGTGTTAAAAGTTCATTTAAATTTGTAATACAAATAAACTGTATTCATATATAGGGTGTTTTTAAAGGATCCTTGTATAAACATTAGCTTTATCGTAAATTTGTAAATTACCTTTAAATTTCTGCATTTGGATGCGAATTAATAAACACTTGCATAGTTTAATGTGTGAAGCACTAAGAAGTTCCAAGTTTGGTTTCTGGTACAACAATTTTGTTGACAATGTGCGCTCGTCTTTACTTTTAACTTTAAACTTGGCTTTACTTTTGTTTCTGTGTTATTTTAGCAAAGCCAACGTCGTTCAGTGTATACAGAAAAGTTAAGGTTTCAGAACGTGCAGAATAATATATTTTAATAAGTTTTAACGACTTTTGAATAATAAAGTACATTGGCATAGCAAGTTGGGGAAAATTTTATGTAGAATGAAATTAATTTCTTGAATTTTCCAATTTTGGATGCAAACAATGCGAAATATTTATATTAATTAGTTTCTAACTAATTGAGCTGAATATAAGAAGCTATAGATTTCTTTATCTTTCTTACACAAATTTTACATATTAATATATCTGTATGTACTGTACATGTAATGCACGTACTGTCCTAGGGTATAAGATTCATTATGTACTAGTTAAGTTAGATACAAAAAGTTACAATTTTACAAGTACTCATAAATAAAATGAACTCCAACTTCATATTAAACCGCGTGGGTTATACCATAATGTGACACTATGAAAGTTACCGTGGGTGGTGTAGGCGGACCGGTGGGTCATTTGACCCACTACGTCACTGGGTCTAAGGTTCATGCACCCCATATTGTCAAAATTACAACGCGTAATATCATACAGTGCTTGTCTCGCTCTTCCTTATGACAAATAAAGGGTGTGAACGAGACGGACTACCTACGCATATTATTATTAACGAAAATTATTTTTATTAATTTCTATATTCTTGTTTACGTAAGGTAATATTGTACTCAGATTCAATACAAAATTTAAGCTGTTTCAATAAAGGTATTAAGTTGTTTACAAACTTGTATAGGGATGAATTTGTTTACAAAATACTCCACTCATAAACAAGTGTTTTGTTTTTCTATAAAAGCTTATACCTAGAGCATGGGTATTTATTTCATAATATGATAAGAAGATTAACTTCTTAAAGGTATTTATTTTGTTTATAAATTGACTAGCAAATGAATTTCGTACGTTTCGTTCAATATAGCGTTTATGTTTTGTTTTACAAATGATATATAATCGTGAATATTACTTATATCTAGAAGTGTATAATTATAATCATAACATAAGTTATAATAGTGTCATTACACATTGTACACTTTCTAAGCTTATAAAGCTTATTAAGATTTAACTCAAATGATTTTTTACCCATCGCCTTTTTTATCACATTAGAATTTATTACAATCAAACAGCGAGTAAAACCGCAAGTCGCAGCTAGCTATAAAATTCTATTCTCATACACGCAACCAATCAGCTGATGCTGCGGTGTCTCGTTAGAAGTTTCACGAGCAACAAACAGTGCATTTAAATCTAGTCTTTTGTCTAGAAACAAAATAAGTGTGAAATTCGCTTGTAGCATTTTTCAATTCAACTGATGCTATTGAATTTTTCATCCTGTGCGGATGTGCCCTATTTTTAACTTAACGAACCAGTGAATTGCCAATGGTTTGTACTTTACGGGTTTTACAATTAAAATCTTTTATTTGGAAATTTTAATTTTACGACTTCAATATAACTATTTTATAGCTCATGTCATCATGTGTTCTGTAAGCTACATCTCTGTTGAGTATCATCAAAATTCGTTTGGTGGTTTTCGCGTGAAAGAGTAACAAACATACATAACTCGCTTTCGCATTTACAATAATAAGTAGGATAGGATGTCATTTACAAGCTTTTCAATTGTCAGAACTTTAAACAGAAACTTTTCGTTAGCATTTTGGAATGTAACACGAAATAAAGTAATTTCATAACGTATATAGCGAGGTATTTGTTTCCAGTTGTCACCTCGGAGTTTCACATAGTTGCTTACAAAGTATTTATATGAAGTGAAATGTTTTGAATATGTACTCAAACAATTTTCTAAATAATATAACCAAAAAACTTATGCAATTGATATTAATGAGTAATATTAAGACAACTTAGGAATAAAAATTGATATAAGAGTGAATCTATTACAAAATTCAGTTTATTGCAATGAAAAACGACAAAGTTGAAAAGTTATTACAATTCGAATTTATTCGGTGAACTCAATGAAGACGTTAAAATCGATACCGACAAGTATTTTACTTTAAATTTGCATTTCATACTTAGACGGGTTTTTGCATACTATTTAATAGGGCTGCCACATGTGTTTAAATGTTTGTTAAATAAATAAATAAATATTATAGGACGTTATTACACAAATCGACCTAGTCCCACAGTAAGCTCAATTAAGGCTTGTGTTGTGGGTACTAGGCGACGATAAATATAATATTTAATAAATACATAATATTATATAGATAATAACACCTAGACCCAAGAACAAATAATTGAGTTCATCATACAAATATTTGCCCTGACCGGGGATCGAACCCGGAACCGTCGGCTCAGTAGGCAGTTGCTTCAATTAGACTTCTCTAGAAGCACTTTTGAAACGTAATTACAATATATTTTTGTTAATATGTTTGATATTTAATTTTTCTTCAATCTGTTTAATTATATAGAAAATGAAAGCTGTACCATTATAATCACATGAGAAACATCCATAAAAAAACAAAACAATTTATTGCTTAAAAAACTAAATGCGATAAGTAATATGACTCTGCAGTGCTTAATTAATGAGCGTAAATCGATAAAACAAACAATAGCAAAGTAAACTATGATGAAATTAAGTCAAAGTGCTGCTAACTGCGTTGCACTCACTTTAAGACACGTGCTGTATAAATCTATTAAAAGCTGGCTATTTATAGCGTTTCAATGGGCAGCCGGCAGCCCTAAATGCGTCTGCACTATGGTCTTAGGGCCCGTGGTGTAAGGCCACTGTTTGTAGCCCGGCAGAAGCGATAGCGGATTTTAGTATGTACTTACCGATATTATGTAGAGCTAAAATTATGGCAGACTGCCCGTCTTGTATACGCGAGAGCAATAAACTGTAATGTATCAGAAGATAGGGTACAGAATTATCTATGATGTAAGTACTTTATACAAGCTGCAAAAAGAACCTCCTTAATTTAAGAGACATTCTGGAGATATAGACTGAAATATAGAAACGAAATTTTTTCAAGACTAGCCTAGCGAACACTTTGGCCTCATAATAATTATTGTCTTGCGGCTATTAACTTATCGCGTTACACAAAAATATATTACTCAGCGAAAAGCTATTGTGCATAGGTACACCATTTGTATTAAACTGATGTATCAAAGAAGATCCAGCAGAGGATAGGAAGAGAAGAAATAACTTCTCAGGCAAAACTAAAAATTTCCACATCTCTTCTTAAAACCTTAGATGAAATTAGTATTTAGTAGGTACCTACATAAATTTCTAATTTTTCGCTTCGCTCCCGCCCCGCTTCGCTCGCCGCTCCGCTCCACCGTCACAGCGGTCTCACCGGCATCGATCAGACGGCCCTTTTGCCGCCTTTGAAACACCGCACGCACTCATGTACACATCGGGCAGTCACGATTTTAAACCGTATTAAACCACGCTTGGATAAAACCTGGATTTATTCCCGTCAGAATATCACTTGCATTTTAAAATTCACTTAATTGTATGATTAATAATCCCGAAAATCTATGTATCTATCTCCCAAGTTAGGGCCGATTTTTCAATGCTTGGATAAAACCAAGATAAAACTTATCCATCCAATAAAGTATTACACGATAATATTAAAATGTCACGTAAACTGTCAAATACGGGTTTTTACAATGATAGTTTTATACATTATTCGACGAATAAGTTTAAACCAAGGATTGAAAAATCAGCCCTAAGGGCCGATTTTTCAATGCTTGGATAAAACAGCTTATTCGTCGAATAATGTATAAAACTACCATTTTAAAAACGTATTCTAATTGCCCGTATTTGACAGTTTACGTGACATTTTAATATTATCGTGTAATACTTTATTGGACGGATAAGTTTTATCTTGGTTTTATCCAAGCATTGAAAAATGGGCCCTAAGTGAAATAAGAACTATTTATAAAATATTATGAGTAGCAAAATATTACCGAAAAGTCTCCCTTTTTACACGCTTTTTATTAGCTTCACCTGTATGTTTGTATGTTTGTTTGTAACCGACTTCTTTGGGCGCGATTTTGACCCACTTTAAACGGCCAGATTTCGTTCAAACTTTGTAGATTTATTGAGGACCGATGACAATACACTAATTTGATAAAATTATTCCATTTTTCAATTTGCAAAATATTTTCTATTATTTAGTTCGGTTTTCTATAAAAAGCGTGTTTTTTAGTTTTTTTAACTATTATTTTTTATATAAATCTAACGTGCGTGAACTACGTATTTAAAAATAACCTTCAACCTATCTATTTATCACCGATGCTATCAACCTATTAGTGTATCATGTTATTTGACACGGTTCGCCAAAGGGTACATACACACATACATAATTGACATAATTGTGTGTGTGCATTCAAACTAATTTTATACTCCATTAACGGGCCATTGTGATTCCAACGACCGTATTCAGGTATTTGCTTCCTTTGTTATAGATTGCATTTGAATAACAATATTAGGAAATGCACATTTGATTCAGTTATTATTTAGTCGCTTTAACTAAGCATGTGTATGTTTACGATCCCGAACTGATGAACTAATATCAGTGCAGCTTTAACTTAAAGCATAACAGTTCTTAGCGATTTTTGTTTAAATTTAAATTTTAATTAGGAATAGAAAAAATTCGACCAGGCGGGACTCGAATCCGCATCCTTTCACGCCAATCCGGGGTGGACGCCTGACCAACTCAGCCACCCGTGTCTAGAAGATATAACTTAAGTAATACTGTGAGATTTTCGTATTACTTATATGTTTAGTAGTAGTAGAGAAGTAGTAGTATATTAATTTCAGGGTTTTTAAACTATATTATGTACTTTTAATAATATAACAGTAACACACTCATTTTAATTATTCAAAATACGAGACAAATTGGCGGCGATTGCTTGAAAATTAATTTCGCACCAATATTTAACATGAATAAAGAGAAGCGAACAATAGCCTGTTAAATCGTTCGCGCGAATTTGATTGAATAGTCCAATAAATTCATTTGTATTTTGATATTATTTTAGTACAAATTTAAGTTATTTAGTTCAAATTGGCTTTGTACGAATAATAAGCAATTATTAAATCAAAACACAAACGTTAATTCAATCAAAGAGGCTTACTTCACAAGTAGATACTTTGTAAACATTAAATTATAAAACACTAGCTGTGCCCCGCGGTTTGAGTCACGTAGAAATTAGAATATGTTATAACGTCTTCAAGAAATGCACAAAAACAATTTTTTTAAATCTGAACCAGTTAATGTGATTAAATAAAAATGCGAACAAACAATTAAATAAACGCTTTTTAAAATTAAGTTAAAAATTTAAGTATTTATCAGAAGGATTTCTCTCTCTAATCCTAAACAAATTAAAGTTCGACAGCTGACTTTAATTTCTTCAAGATTGTGGGTTAACTATAATCTCACAAATATGATTATTTTGAGACTACAGAGCTGCAGCTGACGGTGTTCATTCATTCAACAATTGTAAAAATTATCAGCTCCAAAGAAATGATTGACAAGAATAATTAAAGAAAATCTATTTTCTCATAGGAAAGCCGCTGAAACTCGAATAACTTCTGACTTCTGTCAAAGTTCAATTTCCTCCTACAAAGTGACCCAATTCAATCCGAATCATTCTAAAGATTGTGCGCATAATCTAATGAAATTTAATACTGGCCAAGTTCAAGTCGGACTTGTATAAAGAAATGTTCCGTACATTGTAAAAAAAAAGGTTTCACTTGAAAAATATTTTGTAATGATCTATGTACATTGTACAAGGTAGGTACCTTGACGGAAGACGGAAAATTATTAAGCGTAGGCTTTTCTCTTGTTTCGTTCGTTTCGTCGTCACAAAAAAATATTTTTGTATTTGGTTTTTGAAGGCAATTTCATATGTTATCGTTTCTTAATATCGTTCTTTAATGACTAATTAATATAAAACATTTTTCGAATTCAAATTTCTATTTACCTTTTACACAGATAGTCGGACTTAATGATTTCCCTAGGTTAATCCGTTCAACACGGAACCTTAAAAGAAATTGATATTTCATCTCGCCATAAGAAGCCTTTAATAGCCAATAAAGCGGGGACTCTGGGGAAATTGAAGTTGTATTAAAAATATGGGTCATGCTTTGACGCGATAGTGCAATAGATCTAACTAGATCTTATGCAACTGCGCTTTTCATTTAGCACGATTGGAGGCAATTGCTTGGAATGTCGGAAATGTAAATTGTTGGCAATGCTCAATGCTCATACACGGTTGTTACCTTAGTTAAGAGTTACTTATTACGTTGGAGTTACTTCTTCTAATGACTTCAAAAAAGGAGGCGTAATTCAACTGTTCTTTAGTGTTACTGTTCATTGTTGCACCTGTGCTTAGTGAATAGCAAAAACTGTTATAATATTCAATATCTAATGTATTTCGAATTCCCCTTCTATGTAAATTTAAGCAAACAAAATGTAATCATACGTTTCAGAGAAATACGACAAACACAAACATATAATAGACTGCTGTCTTGTAATCTACAGATATCAATACTTGGCAGCCCTCACAGAATGTCCTATGTATTGCATAATACATATTACATAGCATATACATAATATGTATCAAATTGATAATGTCCTTTAACTGGAAGTGAAAACAATTCACAGAAGATTGGTTGGACGTCATGCATTGCTATTTGCTTTCATAACTTTAATATGTAGATATCACACACTATAGCTGCGCTTCGCGGTTTCACCCGCATGGCTCCGCTCCTGTTGGTCTTAGCGTAATGATATATAGCATATAGCCTTTCTTGATAAATGCACAGAATATATAGTAGTACTACGATAAATGGGCTATCTAACACCGAAAGAATTTTTTAAATCGGACCAGTAGTTCCTGAGATTAGCGCGTTCAAACAAACAAACAAACTCTTCAGGTTATAATTTATTATACTTGATTATACCCAATATGCTTTAATATCCCTTTTTCTGTTTCCATGGCAACTGTGTATATCGATACCAAACCGACACCAATACCGCCTTAAAATTAATATGTTACGTAACCATGCCAACTGTCATAATCTTGTAAATGACGTCATTTTGGCAAATATTGCAATGGTTTTAACCAAGTTTTAATAAGGATAAATGATTCTATGCTATTTTAAACCAGACAACAAATCAAACAGATAAAAAAATATGAATATCGGCAAAATATCGGTCTAGCGGTTCTTTTGTTAAATTTGTTTGCAGAAAATATATGACATTTTCATTAATTAAAATATGGATATGACATAACAAACCGACACTTCAATTGTATTTATTTAACACCTTGTTAAAAATTTAATAAAGCTCTTTGTTGACGGTTTGTATGGAAATAAAATATCGTAAAAGTAATTCTCTACGTTTTGATAACCGAAAAATCAATTTGCTGGACAAATAAAAGCATGAATAAAATTGGTAAATAAAAAGCTTTGATATCGAGTGAATAACAAAAATATTTTATTTTGTGTAAATATAGATATTAAATTTCGTATAGACTAGCTTGAACCCGTGGCTTCGTTTGCTTGGTCTTAAGCTAAAACGTTTATTTATTAGTTTTCTTTTATAAGATCTTTTTAAACTCTATAATATTGCTTCAAGAAGGTCTGAGATAAAGTAAAAAGGATTGAAACTAGCCTATTTATTTTCTTTTTATCTCTTTATGAATATAGATTAATACTTTGTTCCATTGTAGTGAAGACAATTTTCTATAATAATAATTTATCAGCTCACAGCTGTCTGAATTTTTTTAATTATATCAATATTCATGATAAATTATAGACTAATAATTATTCTATAGATCTATAAAGATAGTGTATGTACTTTATTATTTATATTTACGTTTAGTACGTACGTTTATTATTTATGTTTACGTTATAGTACGTTTTTATCTATACTATTGCCAAGGTTTAGCTTATTTTGGGATGAAAGTATAATAATAATAATAGTATAAGGAATATTAATGTGTTTAAACAAATAATTTCTATGGATAGTTAGTATTATATCAATATAATGTACTATTCAATATGTACATCAATTCGCTATATATAATTATCGATTGCTACTTAACATATAGAAATTCAATAGCTCCATTTGATATGCATTACATATAGTACCTACTTAAAGATTTAGGCGATTTGTTCACTAAGAGATGATTGTCCACCACCTTCAAAAAGTAACGTTTTATATGCAACATGTATACGCTTATGTATTATTATAAAATTATTTAAATATAAAGCTTTCATGTTTAAATTATTTTTTACATATATGTATTATATTATAAGCTATATAAGTTGAGCATATAAAAAATTGTTGCGAATAGGTGAAACTCACTCATTTTCAACTACATAATATCATACAAAAATTTCAGCACCCGCAAGTGAAAATATTGGGTTAATAAAATAATGAATATATCGTGTTAAAAATCCTTTAAAGTCTTTAATTTCTAAATTCCATTGCTTACGTCATCATTATATCGTTCACTTCCAAGACAATTTCCATTTTTTCAGACTCCAGTCAAAGCTCAGTGTGTACACAGCCGTAGGCTTTTATTGCATCGCTACCGGCTATACCCAACCTATGACACAAGGCTGAGACTTGGCTGAGACAATAGTCTACGCTCTTGAAAGCGCTTAGATATCGTTTTAGTATTCACTCGTATCTATTTCCTATATAATTTACTCGTTTTCAGCATCGAATTAACATTACGTGTATATGTCGTGGCCATATCGTAGGTTTGCTCATTTCATGAAATGGCCAATTTAGTTTGGCCAGATCGTTAAATCGTCAACGTTTCACGATTTGGTCATCCACGTTTGGCCAGATCGTATAAAATATCTTAGAGAGTCCATAAAACATTAAAAAAACAGAATATTTTAAGAACTTGTTTATTGTCATTTAAGTTAGTGCCGCGGTAGCGCCGGCGAATACCAGAAGCGAATGGTTTTTTCAATAGAAAACAGTTAGGTTAGGTTAGGTTAGACTTAAATAAACAACGCACGAGCCGAGCGAGCAAAGCGAGCGTGCCGCGGCAGCGGCCGGCGAGTGCCAGAAGCAAATCGCTTTTAAAAAAAATGTTGTGTGGTTTTATGAAACCACGGTAAAAGTGAAACTGTTCGAACGGTTCCGAACACTGCTTTGTGTAGCGCATGTCGCGTGACGGTCGGCTGCCGAGTAGATACTTACTCGGCAGCCGCGATACGTACGCGACATGCGCTACACAGACCAAAAAGTTTGAGACGATGTAATAAAAGTTTCACTTTAAAAGAAACAAAAATGGACGCATTTCGTGAAATGGCCATCCATGTTTGGCCAGATCGTCGATCTGACCAAACGTGGTTATATACATCTACATATGTAATAAATAAAATAACAAATAAAATAACATATTATATACATCTACATATGTAGAGATAAAAACTGTTAAATCTGTTTAGACTTTAGGTTATATCTTATCTCATGAAGTTAGTAGCAAATCTATACGTTATAATATTGAAGAGTTTGTTTGTTTGTTTGTTTAAACGCGCTAATCTCGGGAACTACTGGTCCGATTTGAAAAATTCTTTCGGTGTTAGATAGCCCAATGCCCATTCATCGAGGAAGGATATATCAACTCGTTAAGATCAATAAGAGCAGAGAACTGGGGGTAAAACTACGGAGCACAGGCAGTAAATTCTAAATATGGACCAGTTTTAATAAGTGTGTGTTTCATCCTAGATATTGCAACATAGTTGCGGTTAAATGCAGTTTTTTTATAGACATTTTATATGAACTGCTGAGTGACCATTTGATTAGGGTCATGCGGGATTACACTAATTAAATATCGTAAAAAGCCCACTGTGATTAACAGAATTCAGTTTGCCTCAATAACAGATTGAAATATAAGTCGCATTGGTAACTCAAAAGCCTCCCGAAAACGACTCATTAATTAACAACACGGAGGCGGGAGTCGCACGAATTTCCCGCCCAAAATTCGGGCGTTAATTTAAAAAGTTTACAACCCAAAAGGGCTGTTACGTGTTATTCAAATGGGATAGGATTTAGCTTCGCAGGGACAGGAGGGTATCGGATACACATGAACGATCATGTAATAGGATGAAACGCGCGTAATCCGATCAAGGTTGTAGCTAAGCTTGATTTTGTACCATTTTACGGACCATTCCGTCCGTTTTTGCACCTTTTGAGCAATTTACATGGTTTGCGAATTCATAATAGTGCACTTTTACGCTAACTTTTTTCTGTAATTCACTTTTAACTCAGTAGTTTGCGATAAGAATTGATTTTGTTTGTTTATTTTTTTTTAAGTTTATGATATTGATCTATCGTTAACGTTCTTCTATTAAGTGAAACTGTTGCGGACAGCCCTCCCTTATTAGCATAGGTGTCGATACATATTTTTAGAAATAAATTATTAAATTGATTGGTTTGAACAGAAATATCTCTATCAAAATGAGAGAACATAATCAACCAATATGGATTTAATAAATAGTATACCAGATAGTCATTTCACCCGATCTCTCCTGGAGGTAAGTAGTGATGGAATATACGAAAAAGGGATACCTATAGCTATAGATCCTGTTCACTGTAGACTTCAGAAGAAGAATGGAATAGAAGAATCTTTGTTCCAGGTTTTCTCTATCGATAGATATAGAAACACTGTGTGAATCGTGTGTGTGAAATGTGAATCCAGTCCATCATATAATGATCCGAGATTCTATCTAGTTTCGAACAAATTAGGTTAGACTGGCTCAGGGGATGATACTCTCGTTAAGTGGCACATTAACAGCGTTACCGCGGCTTTGGCGACATTATGCTTTTATTCTATTACCTAACCTGAAATTAAAATTAATTTTGTGTGTTTCAACGTGGTAATGAAGTTATGCTAGGAATAATGGTGTCTTGGTGATGTTTTTTAGACATTTCTGGATAAAATGCTTCTGAATATTTTTTTCAGCGTTTAATATTCTAGCGCTTCAGTTTGGCTCATAATTATTGAGTTAGAGATTGCTTATAAATGGATTGTATTTTAACTGATGGAACGCAAATCCTCAAATCCTAAAAAATAAAAATCAAATTCCACCAATCCTGCCAGCATTTTTGAAATGTGGCTGGTGTCTGGTAAAAAACGTTGTCACATTTTGTTGTTAACGCGACCATTGAAAAGTGTACAAAGCAGGGCTCGACCCCTTGTATACATATATAGATATATATGGGTTTTCCATTCTGGTTGAATAAATACGAAATTGTTGTGATGTGCTGTTAGCGCGACTTTTAATTATCAAACTGAAATTGAATTTAGGTTGCCAACAATTTGTATTGTTTTGATGTGAGCCACAAAGCCGTCAATTTAGCGTGTCAGCATAATCTATTTAGATATAATTGAATTAAATTGTTGTGTTCTTGAAATTTGATTGTGAATATTTACAAATTTCGCGAATTAAAGATGTCATCAAAAGGTGATGTAGCATATTATGTATATTAAAGTTGTTAATATTTATAAAGGTTTCTTTGTTCTAATATACTGAATCTAACGTAGGTATCTAACTGGACGAAAACCTTCTTTTTCCGTTTATATCACAACTTTTTCATTCATTACTTTTAATACTAGTTAATTCTTCGTATTTATTAAAACTTTATTAGCAATAAATTCCCCTTTAACCAGCCAATAGAAATCAATTAGATAGGAATGCGATGCAACCGCTAACGACCTTCAATATCACGTGGTGTGGGTATCACTGTTCTATCTCTGGGCTCTTTGCGAGATTATATTATGTTACTAATTAATTATATAAAGGATTATTTATAATAAAAACTATAATTGTATAAGAATTATATATTTTAAGAACGATCATACAGCAAGAAACATATAATTGTGCTTGGTTTTATACCATACATTCAATCGTTGAGAAAAGATTTTGGAAATTCGCTCTGCAAAAAGCCTTGCCTTGCCTTGCTTTCCTTGACTATGATTTTCAACTTAGCATTTTGCAATATTTTCCTTATGAAGCACTAAGAAAGAGTTTTAGAAATGCGCGAAAAATGGTAAGTCAACTAATTACTCAGTCCATTTTGATGTTAAATCGATAAATTGTTTTACGCTCAGGGAATTCGGCACGTGTCAGCTTGTTATACAAATCCTCATTACTATTTTATTTGAATTGGTTGCCGATTTTATTGAAAATTCCCTTTTTAAATATGGTGCCAATGTAGATTTCATATAATGTGATATAATACATTTATGTTAACATGAACTACGAATGTAACCTGGGAGGGCCGAGGGTGCAGGGTGTGCATTGAAATGGTAATTGCAGTGGAGGTATGTAGGAACAGTAGTTGCGTTGCATTGTTGGTCACTTACGTGTAAAATGGGTTAGCCCTGGATAATTTGACATGTATAGTTGACAAGAATAGTGCTTGATTTAGGACGAGAGGAATGGAAAAGGGATTCAAATGTACAATGTTTTTTTTTATTAAACTTGCATAAATGTAAGTTCATTTTAAACATTGTAATCGAAATTTCGTCTGTTGTTAAAGGATCGATTTATTAGTGGGTTAATATAATTATTTTAATCGTTCCCGTTTTTACGAAGAATAAAACGACACAACTCTTAATCTTATATATAAAAATGAATCGCAAAATGTGTTGGTAAGCGCATAACTCGAGAACGGCTGAACCGATTTCGATAATTCTTTTTTTATTATATTCCTTGAAGTACGAGGATGGTTCTTATGTAGAGAAAACGTAAACATGTACCACGGGCGAAGCCGGGGCGGACCGCTAGTAATCTATAAAACCGTTTATCTTATAGAGCCTTCCAAAAACATACCTACACTCGAATAAAACATTCTAGGGCAATTGTTTAAAAAATCTCTAGGGTAGGATTCGAACTTACGTCTCCACATATTATGACATTTATATGAAGTGTATTTCATAAAGTGATTATGGTGTTATTGCAAAATATTCAAAAGTCGCTGGCGGAACGAGGTTTTATTGTGTAAACTACGCCTATAGGATGTGGGTTTGATTCCTGCTGCGGTAATAATAACATGTATATTATGGTCTATAACAATGTATGGCTTTATAATATGTGTGTCTAAATTTAATAGTTAATTTCACAGATTTAGATTAGATCTATGATTATGTTTGATTGAATAAACAGGCAATTATATTACAAAGCGACTTGAAGACAGCTCGTAATTGATTCACCGGAACAATTTCGCATTGTATCTAGTTAAATTATTATCGTACAAGCATTGATTTACATTTTCACGTAAATCAACGTTTCTTTACAATGGTACTAGATTACACGCGGCTTCGTTCACGTAGTTGAAAGAATTTCCCATGGAAATTAGACATTACGACGCGGACGTCGTAAAATGTAGCCACTAGCCTGTGTCACTCTCTAGCCTCCTAACCATCTATAGACAAAAATAATATCATGAAATCGCCCTTTGGAGCCATGAAAGAAACAAATAAACAAACTTTCGAATTTATATTATAATTATAAATGTAGCAATCATCTAGTTGAATCTGCTATTTGATTAAATGACTATGCTAAAACCAACCACTATGCTACATTCAACAGATTGACGAGTTGTCCTTTAGTCATTAAATTGAATGTCGTCTCTCAGTGAACGCGCTAGTCATTCGATCAAAAAGCAGGTTCAACTAGATGACACCGACATCAATATCACATCTAAAACTAACCTAGTTCAGACGCAATAACATACTCGATACATATACGGTTGCATATTTCATATTATTATAGATTGTCACACCCACGGCCACAATGTTATGACAACTGGCAATAAGTTGGGTAAAGGTAATGGATCCCGTCGATCGGTATCGAGTTCATCAGTGACACCATTACGTTTGCTGGGATAGAATATTAAAGATTCGTAGTCTGAGAGGCCGCTGATAAATGATTAGCAACTTCTGATTTCTATATTTTTAATAATCGTAATTTTAATCGTATTTTTAAGTATCGTAATTAGTGAGTAATATACTTTCAATCAATTTCATTCGATGAGTATGTTGATGTTGCTTTGTTAGCTGTGAAAATGTATAAAGTTAGTATGGTAACTGGAAATTAAAAACAATAAATTTTTGGGTTTTCAAAAATTCACCTATACAAGAAACAATTTAAACATTTAAGTGTAATCCCGGGAACCTGCAACTTTCCCATATAATCCCGCCTTATTTCTTCCTTTCGTTTTTGCTATAAATGTTTCCAATCCTCTCTGTTTCCACAAAGAAGCCCAGTTCAATTTTGCGCAAGTTAAATTCCAGTCCATCCGTTGTTTTCGCAAATAAAGCACTGTGTTTCAACAAACAATAAACAAATATTCTCATAAAATTCGAATTGATGCAATAGAATTTACAAAGCGCAACAAAGCACTTCGGAATGTGAGTGCGTTTTGTGATGCTTTTAAATTGAATCTGTTTGATAAATTAAATTTATTTTTGTTTTTCATCATGAAGCTCCTATGATCCAGATAATCCGGGCGTAATGGAATCGAATTTAAATCTCTATTTAATTTACGAAATTGGTTGTTGGTATTTGATCTATGAATTCGCTTAAATTGATTTATAAAAGCATTTAATTAATTTTTTCAAATGTTTCACATATTAAATTGATCAAAATATTTTCATATTGTTGCTATGCCTAAATCTTTTAATTAAATGCTGAATTTTATTGAATTTTATACGATGTTTTTTGTAAAATATAAATTTCATCAGGTTAAAGGCAAAACATGTGATTTTCGAATTGATACGTATACGTATACTTTTTACAGTATGAAATTTCCAACCCTTCAACACTCGCTGGCTTAAAAAATACAAAAATAATAATTGCTCAGTGCGCTCCCTGACTATCAGAGATTCTTATTGGTCTGTTTGACGCGCTCTGATTTCTGGGTCATACTGAAGATTGAACGATAACTTTGCTTCCCTTTATTGTACTTTTATTGAGCGACTACTTAGTACTTATATAAAGCGTTTTGAAGTGTCGTTTATTTCACCATGCTATTTGAGGACGCAATGAGTTTTAAAGAAACCAAACAAATTTAATTTCAATTTAACTTTGAAATTTAAAGAATCCTTAGCAGTTCTGTAAAGTTTTGTTTGTTTGCGAAACCGATGTTTTTATTGTTTGCTAATTTTTTCACGTGGCGTTGGTTATGCAATGCTATAAAGACTTCGTCTCAATCTTGATTTATGTTTATGACACTTCTACCAAATATGTCTAGCTGTTTAGGCGTTTTAAACAAACATGTTGATAAACTTTCCATTTCATGAGTAGGAGGGGGAATTTATAGGATTTAGTTAAAGATTGTAAAAAAATATCTATCTACGTAAAGTCTTCTCACAAGATATGTATGTAATACCCATCTTTTGAAGAATAATACTTTTCTTCTTTTTAAGTATATTATGTACTTAATTATGTCCATCAAACGCCTGGCTGTCGTAATTGTTCAAAAATTTTCCCGATGTCCTATTTGAGAGTCTATCAATGTGTTTGTATTAATTGCTCACTATTACTTACGCAACTTATTTACTCTCCCAATTTTCCAATAAATTAAAAAAAATCCATCGACCTTTGAGTAAATACCTAATGAGCAGACGCCACGAGCAAGCATTTAATTTGTAAATTTTTGTGCACGTATCCGAAGTAAATTGTCTTTATTTAAATAATAAGGATTATTTAATCCTTGTAACATACAGACTTGGAATAATTAAGATTCTATCATTAAGTACTGCCTTTTTCCAACATAATATTAAGATAAACTCCATGGTTCAAGGTACGAGTAAAAATAAACGTAAGTTCATCGTTATATTATATGTTTGATAGCGTATATATTTTCAAGGCGTTACAGATAATGTTATATTATGTTCTCTCCAAAATTTTCTTACATAATATTTTTTAAAGATTTTTTACTTCTTATTTCGGTGTGCAAAGTTAAGGGTTAAATGTGTATACATTCACATACATACAAATACACCTTTTAAATTCCCAGCATGCAAAATAAATCACTGAAATATATTGAATAGATTGAAAATTGAAATACATTACTTAATGTTTATTCAATAAACAATTAATATTGAATAGTTCCTGCACACAATTCAAAAGAAAAAAAAATTCTTAGTATTTAGATCGTGATTTTTCAGTCCACATTTTTTATTTTATGTCACAAAGATTCCTTAATAAGAATAGTTTTATTCGTGCTTTTTGTTCGTATAATTATCACAGACAAAAACTACTGCTTTTATTGTTGTCCTTTATACCTTTTGTTTTTTAGTTTTAACAAATAATTTGAATACGGCATTGTTTTATGTTTACTACAGGTATTTAAAAAGGCAAACCATTGACTACAAAAGCGCTAAGATAAAATATTCGTTGTTAAAGATATTATATTCTAGTTTTTAGTTTTTACCTTAGATTTCATTTAATTCAATAATATATAAAACTATGAGATCATAGCTAACACAGACCAAAAATAGATAGAGTGTTTTATAAGCTTATCTTGAAAAATTTTAAACAAGTTTTTTCATATTTTATTCCTAAAATCACGTATCTTATTAATTTTGTACAATGTTTCAAGTACGTCCTAAATGTACCATATTTTTTTTATTTAAATATTTATTTAAAATGCTAATTTAAAATGTCAAGTATATCTTTATCATTTGTGATCTTATAATTCGCGAAATAAGACACAAAATATTTTCTGTGAGTTTAATTTCTCTCTTTAATCTATACTAATATTATAAAGCTGAAAAGTTTGTTTGTTTGTTTGTTTGAACGCGCTAATATCGGGAACTACTGGTCCGATTTGAAAAATTCTTTCGGTGTTAGATAGCCCATTTATCGAGCTCCTTTTGGTCTTAGATATAGGCTATATATAAGACCAAAAGGAGCTGAGCCACACGGGTTAAATCGCGGCAGAACAGAACAGAACAGCTAGTCGAAGATAAAATAACCTCCTCCTTTTTTTTGAAGTCGGTTAATAAAAACATGTTTATATGAATTCAAATCGAGGAATGTTTATATATAACGCACCCAATTTGATCAGTTAAATATAGAAAGAGTTATTTTTAACAGGAGTCACTGAACTTTTTGTTAGTTCGTTGAAGTTTAAAATATAGGTATTTTATATATACTTAATATATACTATATGTATTCCTCGGCTACATACGCGTAGACCTTGGTATGCTAATCAAAACTAAACTATATCTGAGACTATTCCATACCCTCATTCATTATAATATTAAAAAGGATAGGCTTATGGCTGGTTCACACTTTGATTAGTGCGAGTGCAGGTGATTAGTGCACCCAGCCAGGGAAACTTTAAAGTTTTTAAGTAGTAAGGTGCTCTATGTATTTCGGAACAATTATGGTTGTTCCTCGATTTCGTTTTTGGAAATGTACATTTTTATTGTAATTAACAATTAAGCAGCCAAATATTAGTAAAATGTTTGCTACCTACCTAAAACTCGGTAATAAAACAAACGAAATATTTCGGAGACTAAACGAAATTTTTATATAAACAGGTCTCCTTGTAGATAGAAATCTCCAATAATCCCATAGAAATAAAATGGTATAAATTACAGGAACTGTTATCCTTTCACTCACAAAGCCTGCATAAATGTATAGAACAGATAAGTATTGCATAAGCCGACGTTAAATTGCCTGATTGTTATCAGTATATGGACAGACAGACAGACCGTTTTTGTTAAGACAACTTGCGAATCGCGAATAACTCATTATCTAAACTTGGCACAAAATGGCCGGAGTATCACTTAGGGCCCCTGACCATAAATGTAATGTGCTTATATAATATTATGTACGATCTATTCAACGTCCATCGTCTCTTTATCTTATCTGCATAAACAATTAATTAAACAATGTAATTTAAATTTATTATGTTGAATTGTTCCTCAAGATATTTCTACTCATAGAAGAGCGATCTCCAAATGGATGGAAATCATTTTTAAATCACTTTAATAAGCATTAATCCTGCTCCAGTCACATGGAAGACGACCAGGTTTCAAATAAAAAAGAAGTACCAAAATTATTTTCCCCAGAAATAACAAAAAATACGGTCGAATTGAGAACCTCCTCCTCATTTGAAGTTTGTAGAAAATTACTTAATGATTCAAATGGTTCCCTACACCATGTAACCATTAACCACTGAGCCCAGTGCGCTTGTACTAAGTTCGATTACAGTCGAGTCACGTGCGATCGCCGGCGGAAGGATGCGACCATGTGACACGAATATTACATACATGTTGTGCCGCCCGGCGTGACTTCCGCGTCCAAGGATTAATATTTCTCCACGGATGCTTACCGGTATTATGGAATATCAATTTTAGATAACAGTTTCGGTTGTATGTGCTGTTAGAAGATAACTAACATTCCTAGTCAAATATCATAGAGGAGAGAAATGTTTAGGGGTCAAGAGAGTTAGAATTTTTAGACTTCTTGTAAAAAACTATTCAAAAATGAATTACATTTTGTGTGTTGGAGCATGCACCTGACTTAAATTATTGATCCTTGCTCTACGATGAAGAAAAACTGTACTTATTAAAAAAGAACTGCTCCAAAAGAGGAATTTCAAATATCAAGGGCATCTTAGCCTACACTGCACTGGTTTCCAGAAGCTCTATCAAGCCTTTATTTAAAGGTTTATATTCCTAGATGAGTTTTCTCGGAATATTTCATCACGGCCAATAAAACTAATTTAAATATACGCAGAGTTATTTAACAATTAGCGCCGGCCTTGGATTCATTAGAGGCAATAATTGACCTGATTTGGTTCTACTACTGTTAATTTCCTTGAAGATTCTCCATGATATATAAAAGTTCTAAAATCTCATCAGTTATCTTGCAACAAACTTTGGCGTTTGGTTTAGCTTTTTAGAACTTCTTTTACACTTTGGGGATTTTCATATTTGTTTTATTTTAAAGGTCACTCCCAAAGGGATGAATAAATTTGAGTGCTTTCTACAAAGTTTTGGTATGGTTTGGATTTGGCATTTGTATTGATGGCATTGGTATGGATTTTGGCCAAGTCTAAAAATAGCTTTATGAAAGAGACTCAACCAATTTTACCAACTAAATTATACTTAATTATAAATTCTATATTTAAGTTTTCTTCAGTTCAAGTATCATTTTATTTTACCTTTAAAATGTCCCATTTATTGTAAACCTTTCGTTTAACATTGAATAGAAATCTCAAACTCTTGAATAATTCCATTGGCGCTAAGTTTAAACCCAGTATCTATCGCAAGTATCAGCTAGCAATATTTATGGGCGTTTCATACATTGCCCTCCCTTATCATACAGAAACCTGTTTCTACATGATGTCACTTTCTAATGTTCGTGAGACAATAACAATGCACTGGCGACCAGTATTGTCCCAGCATACCGTCATATTATATTCCGAACTTATCGCCATCGCAACTTTCATTGCTTCATTGTCTCCTATCAAGCTTATTATCTTCTAATAGAATCCGCAATGGATGCCGCATGGAGTTCTCAACCGCATCTAGCATTTGCGTATTCACGTCTCGTTCCTCCAAGGACTGTTTATCTTTACCATTATTTATCATTAATTACATGTGTTGTTTATATTAAGTTTCTGTGTCTGTAATATTGGACGGTTTAAACTGACTTCACAGTTATTCCGTTTTTACAGTAGTAATTGCAATTCTCTAATGAACGCATTTAACTGAGGATTTATTTGTTAACTTCTTATAACAATAAACACTACAGTGGCGTATTTTATTGAATACATACTAGTTAATGCTGCACATTCTGTGTTAAAAAGTTTTAGTATTTTATCCTACAAGATTTGTTTGGAATTTTGTAAATACTTTTTAACGTACTAATTACTATAATTATTTATTACTTTTACTACTCTCCTACTAATGTTATAAAAGTGAAAATTGTGAAGATGGATGCATAGAATAGACGAAAGAGTAACTCCCAAGTGAGGCCGCTGAAGTTGGCTCATAGTTTCACAGCAGTTATTATAGCCGAACAAAAATTATGATTTTACGCACATTAAGAGTTGGACCAATGGAATTTACGCTCAAAATAGCCAAAGTGGCGTAAACGCGACTCAGGGGTAATTGAACTAAATAACGCGAATTGTACTCCAGCGGGAAACGAGGGCTCCGTCTAGTGTGCGCCGGTTATTTCTAGATTTTTCCAGTATTTTTAAACAGCAAAATGTTTTCTGGTAGTGGCAGTTCATCATGCTTAGGGTTTATAGAAGTGAATGCGTGATTTCAATACGTTCTTCGTGATTTTTCGATACTATCAAAGCTAAGTTAATTGTTAGTATAGTCTCAGCCCGTAGCTGAGGTGTAATGTATCTCTATGCTAAATTTATTAAGTAAATTTCATTCGATTTGCCGTTATTGGCGGTGAATTAGTAGTAAGTACACGCTTCCACAGTTTTAATTTTTTATTTTATAATCATCTTATTTAACGTTGATATTACATAATTAATTCTTGTTTTTATTATCATCAAAACAGCACATCATCTTGTATTTAAAAATATTTTGATGTGTTTTATTTTGTGTAGTGACAACCCTATGTTCAGCGTTAACGGGGTTTTATCATAATTTATACAACCATTTTTAATTTGTGAATCAACTTTACAAAGGAAATGCATTCTTTGTATTATATATCCTAACACAATACGACTTACTGAAACATTTTGAATAGATGAACTTTCTGTGCCTTTAAACCCAGGATGCTTAACTATAGTACGTCTACAAGAACCACTGTACCATAGAGCATTAACCAACATAATAACGGTATTCCACAATAACGATCTATTCATAATAAAAAGCAAACATAACGATCATAAAAGTTAATTCCATCACTTAAGTACTATTCGGTACGTAGGTGTAGACAGGCAAACACATAAATTGTAACACCTCTGACGCGTGGGATCACTTAACTATCGGCATGTTACCCTTACGTAGGCGGTGTAGGTTCCTTGACCACCTTGCTAGTAACAGGTTCAAATCCATAGTATAACCGACTTCAAAAAAGGAGGTCCTGATTGATCTGTTTTACAGTATTTCGGCTGGGTGAACCGATTTCGATGATTCGTTATTTATTTGAAAGCTAGCCTTCCGGGTCATCTCATGTAAATTTTGTACAGTTCTGCCCATTTGACGGGGGTTTAGTTATTTTAAAGCTATTGCATAGCATCTATCGCGGGCCTTGAGCGCGGGGACCAAATCGAGAAAATCCGTAACGAAAAAACCTCACGCTCCCCACTCCGACGGACATGGAGGTGTGGCTTGAAGGCATGCTATGCAATAGCTTTACCGCGGCAGTCCCCGAGTGTCACACGTATTTTTTTAACAGAATTATTTGCTTTGCCATTTTATCCCCAATCATGTAAAAGTTCTACCTAATCGTAAAGGCATAGTATAAAGCGGAAGGGGTGCATAATCACCTCCTCCAAAATAAAAAATGTTGTGTGGTTTTATGAAACCACGGTAAAAGTGAAACTGTTCGAACGGTTCCGAACACTGCTTTGTGTAGCGCATGTCGCGTGTCGGTCGGCTGCCGAGTAGGTATACCTACTCGGCAGCCGCGATACACGCGACATGCGCTACACAGACCAAAAAGTTTGAGACGATGTAATAAAAGTTTCACTTTAATAATAAATTTATACAATTAACTGATTACCGCTATCCGAAGGTCGGACTCGTATGTTTGAAGTTCACAAAACGTTTCCTCTTGATTCGCGATAACTACATCCTCTGTTTTTGCAACTGATTTTATACGTATCTAATATATTTATACTGATGAAAGCTCGTATCCCGATTTCAAACTACTAGCTAGCGATTTAAGGGTGCGTATAAAGCAAAATTACCAATCTTCTATTAGATGATACGTGTAATTTCATGTCAAGTAGAAAACGTAAAAGTGTGAAAATTAGAGCTAACTTGGTGATTTTTTTTTATCGAGTAAATTTTAATATTTTATGTTTTTGATTAAACAGAATCGTTGAACATATCATCTAATAGAAGATTGGTAATTTTACTTTATACGCACCCTTAAATTATTTGCAGATTTCGCATTAACAAATCCCATATGACGTAAAAATATAATCTCTTTAGTATGCACCGTTGGTATGCACTAACATAATATGTTCCTACAGTAATTAACGCGATGCGCACCTAAAGAGAGATCCTACTTTGTATTCTTGGTAATCACTATCAAAAATTAGTCTTGAACTGAAATCTGATCATCTAATTGATCAGTTCAACTGGTATAAAATGCACTACCTCATAAGTCATAACTCATAAGGCATCACCAATTTTTTGCATGAACAAAATAAATCAGACATCGATCAATTGAACAGTAATCCCATATTCCAATCTCCAGGAAGGAGCAAGGTATTCTGAAATATCAGTACCTCGTCAGCCATATTGACGCTGGCGTTATGCATTAATTAATGGTCTGGTCGAAATTCGACCGGTCCATACTAACGACCACGTCTGCACCTATCACTATAATATGACGCATAGATTCCATAAATCTGCATTGTGATACGAAGCTCTTATGAGTTATGGAACGACTAAATACCTACGTGAACACTTAGGTCTTCGTCCTCTAAACGAGACTTTTAGACGAGTTTTAAATAATATACTAAAACCTTTATCTTGAATCGCTCTTTCTATTAAAATAACTGCACCAAAATCCATTGCGTAGTTTTAAAGATTTAAGTATACATAGGGACATAGAAAAGCAAAGCGTACAACATAGGTAAGCGACTTGGTTTTATACTATGTAGTGATATGTAAAATCAAATTATTTTCGACTAAAATACCTACTTGAAGCTGGCCCACTGTTAATCTATACTTCTATACTAATATTATAAAGCGGAAGAGTTTGTTTGTTTGTTTGAACGCGCTAATGTCAGGAATTACTGGTCCGATTTGAAAAATTATCTCGATGTTAGATAGCCCATTTATCGAGGAAGACTATAGGCTATACATATATCATCACGCTAAGACTAACAGGAGCGGAGCAATGCGGGTGAAACCGCGGAGCACAGATAGTACGAAATATCTTGAACCAAAATGTATTTGCGAATATATTTTGTCATACCTTTAACAGGCGTACACTACGCAATGTAGGATTATTAACTGAGTGTGGGCTGACTATTTCCGTTCTGCGTAATACTCGCCTAGATATATGATAATTAATGACATACCAGGACTAGAGACTTAGGTTTTAAATATATATAGACGGAGTATTCAATTTTAGTATAAGTAATAGTAATTCTGAAATAAGTATCTAAAACACTAGGTTAAATATTCAAATTCAAAATCCAAGAAAACGTCCTTCCCAAATAACATTTACACTTGAAAACAACGAAATAATTATCCCACTTTAGCTCTATTATGCATTTAACATGTCCTATTTTCGTGAAAACAAATGCAGCGACACACCGCGAAGAGCTGAATAAATAATGGTCCACAGCTAATTATAACCACGTATAACGTCTAGACAGACTATTCCAGATATAATAAATAATTGAAATAGCGAGAATATCATAATGAGCATCAAATAAAAACCGTCTGAAAACATTAACACGCAAGGGTGTCTTTTGTTACTCACACTATAGCGGCGAAATCGTAGTCAAAGCTTTGTCGATTTTAATCCTGGAATCAAGGACTACAGACGAGCTGTGCTCAAAAATACTTGGTTTCAGACTGGAATTTGTAACCTGCTAATCGTAATATACCTTGTTTAACACTTCATAATTGAAATTTAAAAAGATGAGGCAATGCGCCGTTTTGTTTATACTGCACAATTTTTCTTTTATAAATGAGTCAAGCTTCAGTCTTATGCATATAAAAAAACAAAGTTATTAAACGATTTTTCATATCTATAACAAGAAGAAGTCGATGTCGATCAAAATATAAGTCAAAGTATGAGCGAAGTTTTCAACCCTTAATAAACTCCAAATTTTAAAAACTTCGTAAAAAAAACAGCAAATACAAAACTTGGTTTGACATTTCCGCATTTCCCACAAAATTTTCAGTTCAACAAACTTTAATTAAACATGTTGGTGAAATAAATTAGTTTTTACACTTTCAATTAGTATAGAAAATAGATAACAAAACGACGAATAATATTTTGTGTATTTTGCGTCTTATTAAACAATTATGTAGGTAACAGCTTTTAAACACAACGTCTTAAAAATAAATTAGCAATACATGATACCGGAAAGTTTCTACTTATAAAAAAGGTCTGTCGATATTAATCTTTCCTTGCTTGGACTATATCAAGCGAGTTTTGTATTCTTATAGTATTTTAAAGGCCCACATACGTATATTTTAACTCTAAACCAACAGAAAAATTCAAATTCAATTCGCAGTACACCTAAAACCCTAATCAAAGTTCACATGAAATTTCTATAGCGTCTATTTTAAAACGCAATAAAGTTGCTCGGAGCGACCGGACCGCTTCCAAGATTGGCCTCCGGTCTTGCCATATTACGACCACTATAATAAACCCATGCAACTAGACCGAGATACGGCGAACATGTTTGGTTGTTTGTTTGTTGTATGCAGAAAGTATAAAATAAAAATGTTGTGTTCAATTGGCGGCCGTAAGGCTATAAGCCATTTCTCCCAGGCAACCGATGGGTAGGTAGATGACAAAAATTAATTATAGCTTCGATAGTGAGTGTGTCTTATAGGCACTTATTACATGTTTGCGCCATATCTACAAGGTGTGTCGACTTGTTAGTGTTTCAGTTGGCATGTTTATATTTGTTTGCATTTTGTTAAAGTGTAACCAAACGATAAATCAATAGAAATAGGTGGGCAAACAGCGCCCTCGATGTCACACACATCGCTCTTAATATTAAACTTTAGTAGCAACGTGGTAAACATTTTCCTGCGGTATTTTCTTATTTTACAGTAACCTCCAGAATTGCATAAAGCTGAGATTAAAACATTTCGAGAAAAGTCAAAAAAACGAATTTTGTGGAAAATAATTTTTTTTCGGACGCGATATTTTGGAACAATATAGAACAAACCTAGAACAACCTGGAACAACCTTTAAAATTTTTCTAACTTCAAAGTGTGGTGCCAACTTCCCGGAGGT
>CAJQZN010042598.1:83462-98117 GCA_907164685.1 Colias eurytheme | reverse complement strand
TCGGTAAATTCTAAAATTTTTGTGTTACAAATCGTTGGACTTTCGCTATTTATCCGACGAGTGTGACTAACGCCCACGCGACTAGTCCGCCGGTACCAGCGTTCTGACCATCATTTTTCTTTTTGTCATTGCGTACTAAGACCCCTCTAGACCGCCATCCTGTTACAAATGGCCCGAAATTTTGTGTCAGTATCTCCCGGCCTAACATGTGCAATGTGTAAATGTGTTGACCTTCCAGCTCTTCTTAATATACCTGTATAGGATACGAAGTTAATTTATTTATCAACATTCCTAGGATAGCTAATAAAATCAAACTACAGTGCGACACAAAAGAGATGAAAATAAATGAGGGCGCCACCGTCGCTCATATAGCAACACTGATACTGCGACGCAAGCGATCTTGATACTATAGAATAAAAATCCAAAAATCTATATATATAATCTAAAATAAATACCGCGATTTAAACCGTTATAATTGTTTCATTGTAGCAATAGTGTAAATTTAAGACAAAAATACATTAGTATTTTAATTGACCTACCTAGGTCAAATTTTACTTAAATGTATTTGGAATTAGTTATTTTATAAAAATCGGTCAAGTGCTTAGACTGCAGAGGCACACATAGAATCAAGCATACAAACAAACAAGCATACATGCAGCTCAAACACATTACCCTCTTACTGGGTCCGTCGGGTAGAAAAAAACAAGGCGATTTGAAAACCACATATTTTTATTTTTTTTGTAGATAAATTTTGTACATTAATATAATTCATCAAAATCTAAATATTCTACTCCTTCAAAGGACTGATCATCACTCTGTTTCGAAGTACTGGCAAGAGGGTACGGGGCATCTTCAGTATCTGTAAATATGATACAGTAAATATGATTTTTTTTCTTATGGTTTGATTGAATAATAGATAGATAGCTGTATGAAAACAGTTATCACTATACTATGTAGTAAAATCTAAACTAGGTACTTTATTTGAGGCTGGTTGGATTGGATATAACTTCTTGACTCAAATTGTGCTGGTCGCACTATAAAAACTAGTTTTTGTTTACATACAAATAACCTCAAATTAAACTGCGAAAACGTAATAATCGCCATACATACATACATTAAACACTCGTCACTAATGGAATATTCTATTTTACGTAGTACTGAGCAAAAATAAATGGAATCTCACCGGTATATTCTGCTGTACGTTTGTAAACGTTTTCCAAATCAGTCAATAAATTTCCAGCTTGAAATTCGGACAAACACCGAATAAAAACTTTATACACCACATCACGGACACCGCTACGTTTAACCTTTTTCATGATGTCTCCTTTTTATATAAATTTCTTGTTCTAAATAACAATTTTATCTCAATAATTCTCCACTTCACGAAAAAAACAACAAATTTTTATTCAACTTGACAGCTACATTGCCAATTCAGAGTTGCCAGGTAATGAAAAACGAATTAGTTCCAAAATAATTAATTTCATCTCTTTTATGTCGTACTATATGTACTAATTTATTTATACTGTAGCGTGCTCGCCCGCCTCCATAGGTCACCGGAGTTCACCGCGCCGGCTCCTGCGCAACGCGGGCGCGAGCCGTCCAGTGCTTATAATGCCTAAACTTTCGGGACAAGGGGGCCTTAACAAAAAATAAAACCACAATGTAATTTTTTAATAAATTTATTACATAAATAACTTAGTAATATTATCATTTTGATTATAGTTAACAATGATATAATAAAATAAGGTTGATTACAATGGGATCATCTCTATTCTTTTACATACTAATACGTGATTTTATCTTACGCTTTTTTACTGAATAAAACTAAATTTTAAATCCGTAGGTGCGAAATAAGCATTTATTAATTACCTAAATTGCAATCTTAGATTGCAATATCTAATATTCGTTAAATAGACCACCTGTTTCCTGCCAAAGTAACCACAACCCAAACTTGATAGTCGCTGGTCGTTCTTATAGGAGACATATACAGAGAAACTTTCAACTTTCCGAAAAAAAGGAAAGTCTGGCCGTCGTGGGCTCTTGGATTATTACTTTTTGGCTGCGAAATTTTTCTCCCATAAATCGGATAAGAAAATCATGCATATTCCATATTAAGAAGTGCTACGTGTATATACACCTTTATTTACAAACTAAGAACATAGGGTTGTATCACAGGTTGTATGCTGCATCGATTACAAATAAGACTCAACACTGTATCGATTTTTACCCTCATCGATATGGAGATGCGATTATGTTTCTCTGGGATTAGTTTATCAAGGTGGTGTAGTATAACTTCCATTAATTATTAATATAACATAATTCGGTTGGATACATATAAATTAAAATTAAGTCGTTATTCGTATTAAAATACCAGACTTTTTGTCATTAAAATGAATTAATGGTTTATGGATTTTGTAAGTTTTATTGTTAAAAATACCTGAAAATACACAATAATAACAAAATTAGCTCAATTGCTAAAAATTAAAAATGTGCTATGTAACGTGCGTAAAATAACATTTAAGTATATGATAGATGAATAAAATAAAATAATTTAAAAGATATAAAAAAAATAATTTCATCATTCGATTTTAAATCGATTATATTGTACTGCATACGAGTGGAATCGTACTGCATTGACACATTGACAGGAATTTTATTATCGATCTGCACTAAATGTCGCTACAATTGAAATGGCCGACGTTTAGGGGGAGTGTCTACCAGAAATTTGTTTTCTAATTGATATTTTAAACGTAGAGGTGAGTTAATTGTATTACTCATTAACTTCCTTAGTAATAAATTAATGTACTGGTACAGTTATTTATTGCCTGAGTAGTGTTTACGAGTTTTGCTTAAATCTTTTCATATCCGGTCGCAACCCGGCCAACTTATTCAAAACCAAAACAAAGTGCATATAAATTATTATGAGTGTATAAAATCTTTCTCTCGTGAAGATTTCCATAAGAAGAGACCGGTATTAAGTAGACTAATAACATTTGTCAGTATTCTTTATTAATTACTACAATTTATTAATCATATGCGCTTTATTAAAATTTTACCTTTGTCTTTAATGTTTTTATTTTTTAGGTACACCGCCTAAGGCTGTAACATTCCAAATTAAAGACTGAAACATTTTATTGGCTCAAAATGGCTTGGCGTTTTAAAGCCTCTAAGTATAAAAATGCAGCGCCTATCGTGCCGAAGCCCGAGGCATGTATCAGGGATATATGTGTGGGTTCGTATCAGACGTATGGGAACAATATATGTGCGTCGGCAGCGTTCATGGCGTTTAACTGGGAGCATGTAGGCTCCAGTATGGCTGTTCTGCCTCTGGATGACTGCGGCAGGAAGAGCAAGACCATGCCATTGTTGCATGCTCACTCTGACACTATTACTGATATGGATTTTTCGCCGTTCCATGATGGCCTGCTGCTCACTGGGTCACAGGATTCATTGGTGAGTTTTAAAGTCATACTTTTATGGATAGTTAAATTGTTGAATAGTAATTAGTCCTGTTAAAATAATATTGTGCTTGCATTTTTCATTTTCATTCAATTCAAACCATACTAGTATAAATTATTTCATCATAAGCAATTACCAAATTTTGATCAAGACTAAATGAAATAATTCTTTTTACTATTAACTTGATTGAACTCATTAATCCGTCAGTCCTCGGATCACAGACACAATAGAAAATCTATTGTGTCTCGGCCCGATCGGGCCGCTCGGTGGTCAATGGGTTAAATTGTATATTTTTTCTATAATGTCACTATTATTATTTATATTTAATCACAAAGACAATTTAATGGCCCTTCAATTATACCTTCTACCTTTGATCAGACTTTGATTCTAATTAGTGTTCTATTTTTATCTCCATGTCTATCATAAACTGTTGAGATTGAGCTACAAATCGGTACATAGTAATTGTATTTGGTATATGTTCAATTTTCGTTAACCTATATGTGGACTGAAGCATTGAAAGTGTTTTCACCTTTCTAATAGCTTTGAGTGCCGCTAAACTTTGTTGTTTGAGATTTTTTAATGATCTTTGATAGTAATTAGTGATCAAATCATTCAGTGTTCTTAGACAAAGGAACTTGGTAACATTTTAGTGTTATTGAATATGTTACAAACAGATGTTGATTTTATTTTATTCATCTATTCTTATAATATAATTTTTTACTGTATAGAATATTCTGTCATAAGCAATCACATCCTGCCCAATATTAACTAAAATTGTTTAAAAGATTAAATAAGAAATAAGTTATATGTATTCAAAAATAAAAATTAAAAATGTTCAATAACCCTGTGTTTCCTAATACATATATTATGTTATGTGCCACAAAACAATGTTTTTTTTTCTATCTTTATATGATTATATTTTCATGTAGTCTTTCTATAAAAAGGTTTTAAATAATTTTTCAATATCAATAAGTATCAAAGAAGACAGAATATTTGTATAAACAGTAATGTGTATTGTTTACTTTACTTGTCCAAACAATACAACTTGTCCTACTTGTTATGAATAAAGCCAAAAAATGCATACAACAGTTTTATAATTTAAATGCTATGAAGGAATAGGACCAACATTTTTTATCATAACTTTTACAGTAATCTCGTTTTCACTGGAAATATACTCAGTTCTATTTTTGTTGAATAGATAAGATAGAGAAAGTACTTGCAATGAATTACTCATTTGACAATTTGTTTAAACATTGAATAATCCAATTATTTAATAATATTAAACATGTAAACACAATACATCCTTATGTATTTATCTTTAGTAGATAAGTAATTAATTGCTGCCAATAAGTTGAACACTGATTGATTGACTATAAATGGAAAAGATACTGTAAAGTTGAAACAATATATATTTATTTCATATATGAGATCTGTTTAATTTGAATTTTTTTGAGAGCAATGACATGAGCACTGAATTTGTGTAATACACAAATTCAGTGCTGAAATTCATTGTAGTGTTAGCTACTATTAAGTATTCTGTGGTATTGATTTGACCAATTTGATGATAAAATAACTGTGAACTTAATAGTTCTATTTATTCACACACTTTGTTGATATAGCTATGAACTTGTCATAAGTTCTAAACCACTTAATTTTTACACAAACTATAATCTACAGGTAAAAATATGGCACATTCCACCTGAGGGCCTCAAGGAGTCTCTCTCGACACCTGAATGTACTCTGTCCCAGAAACAGAGAAGAGTGGAGAATGTTGGTTTCCATCCTGTTGCCGATGGCTTGATTCATGTTGCCTCGGGACATGAACTTGCGCTCTGGGACTTGACGAAGCAGAAGGAGGCTTTTGGTAGGTTTATTTTGCTATTTTGGGACAATCGAACTAGTATGATAAATAGGAAAGTGAAAATGTGAAAACCGGTGAAAGGATTGTGATGATACTTCATAGTGATGTTTATAAACCGATTATTCATTAGCTATTACTTTTGCACGCGGTTACGTTCGCGAGAAAAAACACGTTATATAGCTAGTTAATTTTAAATCCGAAATACCTAATTTAAACTATAGAATTACTATATTTTTAGTTTTGTCTTTCAATTAAACCTAATATGATATGTTAGCATATTGTAATATATTTTTTGTTAACAGTAACCAGAGACCACACAGAAGTGATACAATCAACATCATGGAAGAAAGACGGCAAGCTAGTAGCCACTTCATGTAAGGACAAGAAGGTGCGAGTGTTAGACCCGCGCGTCGACTCGCCCGTGCTGAATGTAGCAAACAGCCATCAGAATATCAAGGATAGTAGGCTTGTGTGGCTTGGAGATACGGATAGGATTCTTACTACTGGTGAGCTTTTTGTATTCTATTTAATCAATGCTGCCTGCAATATTTAATGTAGAAAAAAAATTCAAGAACGAAAAAAGGTTTTGGTCATGAAATAAAAGGAACTTGTATTGCGACAGATGAAACTAATTGATAAATTATTATTATCTTTTGGTACGGCTTCTGTTTTCTTTGATTTATCGTTTTTCGATAAACATATTTCAGGCGTGGGTACTAGGTACCGCAATGCAACGAAAAATGCGTATTTTAGGGGGAATGCTCGCTGTCTGCTGATTGTATTTGTATTACTAAAATTTAGAAAAGTGAAACACATTCACAATTAATACCTGTAAACTCAAAAAAGAATATAATCTTTGAATAAATTGTATTGAAGCGACACCTCGCTCTGAATCGCGCAAGCGAAATGTTTTCGCTACAGAGCACATATACAACTTTCCGACATCTTAACGGCCGGCCAGTCGAGTAGACTGGTCGAGGATACTCCCTTTTTCGAGGAATTCCACCTTCCTTTCTCCACAATATGATTTCAAAATAGAAATATAAACCGTATCCTCTCTTACAGGTTTCGATTCAGCGCGTCTCCGTCAAATAATGATTCGTGATATACGCAACTTGTCCCAAACGCAGAAGACATTAGAACTAGACTGTTCTACCGGAGTGTTAATGCCCTTGTTCGATCCAGACACCAATATGCTGTTCCTCGCTGGGAAGGGTGATACAACAATATTGTATATGGAATTGACTGATAAGGAACCGTATTTGATTGAGGGATTACGGCATTCTGGTGAGTAATTATTATTTCTAATAATAAAAAAAATAAATAAAAAAAAAACTTTATTTACCAAAAAAAGCAGTGCATTACAGTATTACAAAAGATCCAAACTAGGCTGTTGCCTGTGCCATATGAATGTTTCAAGTTTATTGGAATTCACTCATTATTACTCTTATTTAAAAAAAAAAAATCCTGCAAATATCCATTTCAATGTTTCAAAAATGGCCATCTCAAATAAATATGGAATTATTACAAACTAGCGATCCGCCCCGGCTTCGCCCGTGGTACATATTTACGTTTTCCGGGATAAAATATAGCCTGTACGGATTCGGAAGAATCCCTCTAAGTAATGGTAAAATAAATTTTGAAATCAGTCCAGTAGTTTTTGAGCCTATTAAATACAAAAATACAAAGGGTTCCTCTTTATAACATTAAGTATAGATTTGTAAAATATTTATTAACTTTTGATACATTATTTGCTTATTTTTAAATTTCCATGTTCACCTAAGACTATCAAATATGTTTCGTGTTAGTTATTCTGCCCGCGGCGTCGCTCGTTAGCGCTTTGTACGGTTGTAGTTCTCCATTCATTCTTTATATTTTACTTTCGTCACGGAAGTCTTTTAAGTGAAATGCTTCATCTATGTTTATATTAAATTCATATTTGCTTTAAGACGAAGTTACTTTCGTGTTTATAAAAACCGATTCACCGATTATGATGGAATTAATTGAATTACTTTGATATAGATTTATAATGAATATATGTATATTGTTCTAATAATATCCATAAACGGCTTGTGACCGTTGTATTACAAAATATATACATAGTAATACCTACATGTAAAAAAGAGCTTGAGTGCCGAGTACACGTCCGAAATGAAACTTCTTTGGCAAGATTTAAAGATCGATTCAAAATCGTCGCCTTACTCCATAACATGACGTTGACGGTATTGCCATGACGCGACCTTGAAATTTTACTCTCAACGCGCCTAAAGAAGTTTTACTTCAATAAATGAAAATAAATCTTCACCAGGTGAACAAACAAAGGGCGCTTGTCTCGTGCCCAAGAGGGCGCTCCGTGTTATGGAGGGCGAGGTAAACCGCGTGCTGCAACTAGCTGGCTCATCTGTTGTGCCCATCATGTATCAAGTGCCGAGGAAGGTTAGTTTTAAAGAATATTATCTTTGTTTTAACTAGGTTTTCTGATAAAAAGTCCATTGTTTTGGAAATTATGTTCTTCTATTGATTTTTAAAATAATTATAAAATAGTATTCAATGCTATAAGACAGAGAAAAGAAAATAGTATATTCTGTGCTCAATGGAGATGATTGACTGATTGTATATCTTTTTGAATTTAAGTGTTAATAAAAAATAATTATTTTATAAGATAGCTTTCATCTGGTTTATAAAACAGTTGCCAAAATTATCTACAAACCGTTATGTAGGTTTTGCGTGATGGAGTAAAAAACATAACATTTTCTCAATTTGTATATTCATTCTGTTCTATGAAAAAAAAAATCACAAATCAATACTATATACAATGCAATGCACTACGATTTTCTGATTGTTTACATAGTTTCTTCAAAAACATTACATTTACAGAGCTACCGCGACTACCACGCGGACCTATACCCCGATACGACCGGCGCAGTTACTTACCTCAGCGCACCCATGTGGCTCGATAAACAAGACTATCCCGTGCCAAATATATCTTTACACCCTGATGCCAATAATTCTACACAGGTATGTAAAATGGTCGGATTTGCTAGTTGTTTTTGGGGTAAATTGAGGGTAGAATTCTAACAATTCTTTGAAGGTATGCAGATAAAATGGTCGGATACGGTACCTGAAAAACATCTACCAAAGTTGTTTTTCAGGTAAATTGAGGGTAGAATTTGTGGGAACTAATTTGGGTAGTGAAAGCAATTTTTGGGACTTTAAATTCATAGTCATTGAATCAATCCTTTACTAATTTTATGGTTAGTAATAAGCAGGGGAAATATGTGTAAAATTGAAGTAATGTTTTAGGGACTGTGTATTGAAATAATTGGTTTTACATTAGACTAACATTTTTTTAACTTTAAATGTTTCCCAACTAACATAAGTAATTTTCTTATTTACACGTATTTGCAATGAGTTAAGGTTGCAAATTTTAAAATAATAAAAAATAATTATACTATATGTACTATTTACAGGGTTTTATTTTTTTTGGATTTGTGTGATTTTCAGTTGTGACATTTTTTGGTGTGCGCTTTTTAGTTATCGTTTTTATTTCGTAATGACCCGTAGTTAGTGGTTTATTTTGGGTGTTTTAGTTCAGTAAGTAATGTTTTTATTTTTTTGTTTATTTTTATTTTTTTAAGCTTCTACATTATCTGCTTTTTTTATTTAAGTGCTGTCTGCATGCACATTGCGACAGATTGAACCTTATGAGTACATATAAGAATTCTTATAGGTACACCGCGGGAATTTGGAAGAGCTCGTCAAGAACATACTAGCTATGCCGGTTCCTAAGAAAGGTGACTCTAAAATTGTCACATCCACAACAGAAGTGAAGTCAGCACCTAAACCACAGACTATACAAACACCAGAGAAAGAAGAGGATAGAATCGATTTCATAAACGTCAAAGATATCATTAAAGGCATGGAGAAACAGAAAGTGGAACCTAAGGAACCCTCGAAAGAAAATGGCTTCCATAAAAAGATAACGGATAATGGGTGTGATGAGAAGAAAGATTATGAAATGGAGAAAGCGCAGAGTTTGGAAAAAACGGACTCGGATTCTAGTGAAACATTGTCGAGGAGTAATAGTTTGATCAACGGTATTCAGGTTCCAAAGCCGTTGCCTAGGTCTTCTATTTCGGAAGCAGGGTCTGCGAGTGATGATGTAGAGGCTCCTAAACCTAAGCCCAGGACGACTGCTATGCCTGTGTCGGGATATAAGGTATTCGAGTGGAGTGTGTGTTCCTTTTATTTTTTATGATTTAAAAAAAAAAAAATTTTTTTTTGGAATGTTGTGTTAAATGTTTTCCGTTCATGTTGCGTGTTATGTTCTCTTTTTGATTTTTATTTTGTAATTATTTTAACTCAATATTAGAGATTTGTAAGCTAATTTTTATTAAGGCAATAAAATATGTTTGCATCATTTTGTTTTGGCAGCTTTAGCTTCTTGTATATTTCTCAAACAGAACTTATTATCATACACGAAGAATTGCTTCACTGAAAATTTTATAATTTTCTATCACAACACATTTTTCTGATAGCAGCATTTTTGTGTATGTCTGCACGTATTTTTAATTGATAAGTGTTTTTTGTTTGTATTATTTATGCGTTTTGAATAAAACAGGCACAGCGTTTTATTTTTTTTGCTATATTATTTTATAGCTTGTAGTTTTTTAGATTAATGTATACTCTGTAGTGTATATTTGCATTTAGAATTATGCAGGGTGTCCCACTTTCGGTATACTTTTAACAGTCCTTTTTTTTAAACAATGTTTTTGTAGTAAGTTTTTAAAGTGGTCCCAATACAATAAATATCACACGTATTGTCTTTTGATACGAGAATAAAAAATATAGATAGAAAAAAGCAAATATAATATTTGTAAATATTTCAGCCACGTTTAGGTCCGAAGCCATTTTCCGCGTCCGCCGGCAGCGAAGAGTTCTCCTTCGATAAAGTTTTTTCAGTTCCCGCCGTGCCGGGAGTCAAGAGTGATGGTAAATGTAGTTTCTTATTTAAAACAGCGAGTTTGTTAAAAAATAGTGATAGTTAATGAATATCTTAATCTTATATTATAAAATTCTCGTGTCACAATGTTAGTCTGCATACTCCTCCGAAACGGGTGGACCGATTCTCATGAAATTTTCTGTGCATATCGGGTAAGTCTGAGAATCGGCCAACATCTATTTTTCATATGTACCACGGGCGAAGCCGGGGCGGACCGCTAGTATATGTATATAAATCTCGTGTCACAATGTTTGTCCCAATGGATTCCTAAACCACTTAACCGATTATAATAAAATTCGTACACCATGTGGAGTTCGATCCAACTTGAGAGATATGATAGTTTAAACATGTAAGTACCACGGGCGAAGCCGGGGTGGACCACTAGTAGAATATTATATATTTAAGCGAAAAATATGTGGATGCAGTTGTTTTTGGAGTAGCAGTGAGTTTTCAACTGAAACTCAAACCTATTTATTTTACACAAAGTTTTCATACATACATTAAAGTATATAAACATGATGTCCTTATTAGAGCTCGAATCAAATTAAACATTAACGCGGTAGTCTTTTTCTCTATCTATGAGATCTATCGTCTATGAAGGTTCAAAAGCATTAAAACCATTTTATTTAATTTTAAAAGACAATAAACAGCTCTAAATAAATTGCAGCTACATCACCCGTATCTGGATCGACGCCAGTGACGTCAGCGCCATTGTCTAAAGATGAAGAAAAAGAGAAATCTTTATCTCCCACTAGTGATGTAGAGGTTGCTCCTAAAGGTGAGAGTTTAGATATTATTTATTTATTAATTCATTTATTTAACTGCTGCAGATATTAGTAATGAAATATTTATAAAGTATTGTAAAATCAAGTATTCCGTCTGTCGAACTTTTCGACCCGCGTAGTTTTTGAAACTGTTGAACTGTTTCACTGGATTATATCTAATGGGAAAAATGATATAGTTTTTAGTTTTATATAATCAAATCAAATCATCAAATAATTTATTTATTTCTCCGCACAATTCCCAATCACATAAAATCTACATGCATACAAAATTATAAAACATAGCTGGAGTTGGAGGAGCTGGTGTCTGAAATGGGTTTTAACCAGTATCACAGATCACCAGGTCCTCGCCCTCGGAAACAAAATACTATTACAAAAAAATGTTTCACATAATTCAAATTTATGGTTAGGTAGTGAGGACGACATAAGTTTATTGTTATTTAGAATTTAAAATATACCTACATGTGTGTGAGTGTGTGTGTGTGTGTGTGATATGATAATGTTTATGTGAAAATGTGATAATGTTTATTTTATCTTACGTTATTACATACATATTAAACACTTACAGATCTTGTTTTATAATAATTTTTATGTAACATCGCCCAATAATTACAGAAGAGTACACGAACGGCAAGTCGGATACAAGCGTAGAGGAGGAAGTTAATAGTTCAGATTCTGGGTACATTCCCAAAACACCCAGTACAGCAGATAGGAGGAAAATGTTCGAAACTACTGAGTGAGTATTCTGTGGATTTGTGAAGTATTGAAATAATACTCTTTATTAAAAAAGTAGTATATTTATTTACATACTTTACTAAAAAAAACCGCATACTGAAGATTGTGAATATTGTGTGCTAAAGTACAATGAGCGTCTTTAACTTTTGATTTTTGCCAAGTACCTCAAATAATTGTCGTTCGAAAATGATATAATAATAATTAAATAGAATATTATGGCTTTCAAACTTATACTGTACATTCTATTGAAAACATTTCTTCCATAATAATGTGCTTACCTAGTGTCTTTCTTACGTTTAAATGTCCACAATTTACTAGAGCTAGAATAATAAAACGACGTGTGTCACTCGGGGACTGCCGCGGTAAAGCTATTGCATGCTATGCCTTCAAGCCACACCTCCGCGCCCGTCCCCGTGGGGAGCGTGAGGTTTTTTCGTTACGAAATTTCTCGATTCGGTCCCCGCGCTCAAGGCCCGCGATAGAAGCTATGCAATAGCTTAAAAACTTATGATTAAATAATGAATTATGTATTTTTTACTGTGCATAATTTATTATAGCTCGAATAAAAAAAGTGGTATTAAATAACATGTAAGTGTATTGTTGCAGCGGTGTGAAGTCGATAGCGGACCGTCGACGCGCGTACGAAGTGCGTTCAGTGAGCGCCGCGCCCGATACTGAAGCCCCGCCTTCACCCGCACCACTAAGGTATTTTTTGACGCGACAACGTCTTATAATTCGATAGAGCCGGTTGCACGTACGAAAAAACATGACTCATGCGGCGTTACCTCGCTCTGAGGCGTTCCGTGTAAGGCTTGAAGTGCAAGCGAGAGCGCGGAAAGAGCGACAAAGAAGCACAATCGGACGTTGTCACGTTCAACTATCGCCAGTAAACCGACTTTACAGACAACCATTTTTTTATAGTTTTCTTAAAAAAAAAGTCAATAAACCTTTTGTATGGGAATTTTAGGGATATAATAGATATTCGGCCTTGAAAAGTATTAAGTATTTATTTTCATAAAAAATTCGAACGTAATAGTTTGTAAATTGCGGATAGCAAAATGTAAAAAAAAAATGTTGTTTCTCAGTTTATTGTTCCCTCTTGACTCAAACATTTGAAACTTAACTGATATTAAAAATTTCTTGTGTTCAAGTTGCGTACAAAAAATGTATAGTATAATTATAAGAAACGCATACTTACATAGCCATAATATGCATAAATGTAATTTGATTTTTTAGACGCAGAGACTCGTTAAAATCGCGCAAGAGCCCCGACAGGGAGGAAAAACGCTCGTCCGTGCCAAATGTGACCACCAAACGTACTTCTACTGTTTTTGGTATGTATTTTATGATGATTTAAGTATGTTTCACTTTACATTATTTAAATGTCTTTATAAATATTTTTAATTTTAATTGTCTTTGAATTATTTCAATGTTTTATGTCTTTGAACGATTTAAGAAATTTGGCATTTTAATAAAAATCTTTACCAATTTTAAATGGAACGTGACCGTTTTAAACTTGGTCAAAAATTGTTTAATTTCTAAATTGAAATATAGAAAACAAAAACATTTACATATTTGTTTGTGGTAGTACAGAGTTCACATCATCTATACTATCTATACTATATATACTATAATATTATAAAGAGGAAAGGTTTGTATGTATGTATGTATGTATGGTTTTCACGCATAAACTACTGGACCAATTTTGATGAAATTTGGCACAGATAATCTTTAGACCCTGAGAAAGAACATAGGCTAGAGTGCGTTTCACGAAAGAGTTCCCCTGCCGTTATGTTGGCTTACCTGACTGTCAAAAACGAAAATATTTTTTTTTAATCAAAAATGACAGAGAAAATATTCTCCTTTCTAGGCAGCCGAACCCGTAAGATACGGGATAAGGCTAGGAAGAAAGGAGAATATTTTCTCTGTCATTTTTGATTAAAAAAAAATATTTTCGTTTTTGACAGTCAGGTATGCCAACATAACGGCAGGGGAACTCTTTCGTGAAACGCACTCTACCTTTTATAGCGAAATATGTACCACGGGTGAAGCCGGGGCGGACCGCTAGTTCATAATATAGTCCAATTAATCTAGTCCATTGTCCAATAATATAGTCAAATTAATGTTTATCCTCCCTGCAGGAAAAGTATCAAAGTTCCGCCACTTGAAGGGCACGCCGGGCCACAAGTCGACGCACATTGAGAACATCAAGAATATCAGTCGACAGATCTCGGGAGAGTGCCACGGTTTTTGTGGTAAGTACTTGTAATATAAAATGGAATAATAAAATTTTTTCTAAATTATATTATTTTAAGTGAAATGGAAAATAAAATTTGTAATTTCTATACAATACTGCGCATTGCTTTTCAATATTCATTGAAATATACATGCACTTTATTACTCATAAAATACAATTAGTTCACTTAAAATGAGTTACATGCTACCTTAAATAATAAATTAAACGTATCTCTAGTTTAAGGTAATATTCATAATATTCATACAACACAATAATTCCGGATCATGGTGTAAATGCAATAACGTTAAATTAATACGTAACTAGTGGTTGATTAAACAAATTTGAATAATATTGTTATCAAACCCGCTTATTTTCATGCGATGTCTCACAATAAAACGATGCTTTGAAGTGGTATTCACAATTTTCCGAATTACCCGAAATCCAGAATTTCTCGAATTGCACTATATATGATTTTTAAGTCATTTTTTTAATACATGTTGTAAATTGCCATTCAAATATAAACCCTAATACCATTATATTACGGTCCACAGCGAACGGCGTGCGCTGCGCAGTGCCAATC
>CAJQZN010042598.1:30277-83362 GCA_907164685.1 Colias eurytheme | reverse complement strand
AATGTTTTTTTCCTACTAAAGCCGATGTTACCAGGTCCATATTTTTTGAATTTGCCGCCTTTTACTGGGTTCAGCTTTGGCTGGCCAGACTCTACCAATTAATAGTTTCTACACCAATTGACACTCGATTATAAACCTTAACCCCACACACTACGGTCCACAGCGAACGGCGTGCGCTGCGCAGTGCCAATCAACACGGTGGGCGGGGGCGGGGGGGTAGCGGTCATCGAGTTACCCGTCGGGGCTTCCCCCGCGGCCCGCGCAGCCCCCGCGCACCCCGCGGGGTTGCACCCCCACGCGTTGTTGCACCCCGCGCCCTTGCAGGACTTCGCCTTTGATCCGTTCCGAGTTGATAGGCTGCTAGTTGCTTGTGATGATGGGGCGGTGAGGGAGTGGATCATACCGGAAGGCGGTGAGTGAACGCAGATTTCTAAAACGAACGATGCATATTGTTATCATAAATTATGTTGATTTATGTACATCGGGACAAAAAATACACGTTCTGTTTGTTAAATAGAAACTAAAGTCTTATTATCTGTTTGTCTTTTTCTTCGCTTCTGAGTTTTGTGCAGAGTGGACGTGGTTTCGGTTTCTTTAAAAAATCCCAGTTTAACCTCACGCAATTTTAGCTCCTTTAAAGTAAACTGTATCCTGCGATTATAAGTACCAAAGTGAATTGAAGATTCGTACTAATTAATTACGACCTTGACTTAATTACGTTTAAACTGCTTTTTTTTGAATTCATGAATTCATGTAAATAAAAAAGATAGTACCCGTCTCTTTTTACATTTAAATTATACTTTATTGTACTTTGAGTAATGTAAAGTTCTATAATTAATAATAATTTGCAATTAGAATATTTATAAATCTTGATTTTTGATAATGTTAATTATTGGTTCTTTATCAACACTAGCTGTTCATATTTCACGTAATTTTTACACCAAATACTAACAATACTCATTCCCCACAGGCCTAACAGAATCAACGAACGAGCCGAACCGCACGTTCTCAGCGCACCCGGACAAGATCTACATAATACGTTTCCACCCGACCGCTTCGGACCTGCTCACGACCGCGGCCCACGACCTCACGGTCAAGCTGTGGGACCTGGCCAAGGAGGTCCCGACCGCGGAGGTCACGCTCACGGGCCACACGGACCAGATATTCGCGCTCGATTGGTCCCTGTACGGGGAGTATCTGGCTACCGTGTGCAAGGATGGACTGATTAGGGTGAGTTTGTACAATATGAGCGATGAACTTTGTGCAAATGGAGGTTTAGTTTGTTTGAAATTTATATAATTAGCACTAGCGTAACTTGTATAATATACAGTTGGTAAAAATCGATAAAATTATTTCATTGAAAATTAAGAATGTTTTCAACGAAATAATTTTATTTTCAACTAGCGGTCCGCCCCGGCTTCGCCCGTGGTACATGTTTACGTTTTCTCTCCATAAGAACCATCCTCGTACTTTAAGGAATATAATAAAAAAAGAATTATCGAAATCGGTTCAGCCGTTCTCGAGTTATGCGCTTACCAACACATTTTGCGATTCATTTTTATATTATAGATGTATTGTTCTTGTAAGAGCGTAGACGCACTATGCGGGTAGCCGCATTGCGGGTAGCCGTCCGGCTGACCGCAAGCACAATTATGTACGTAATATTCATTTCTATGCGCACTGTGCGGTCTGCGGTTACGTACATAATTGTGCTTGCGGTCAGCCGGACGGCTAACCGCAATGCGGCTACCCGCATAATGCGTATACGCTCTAAGTGTTTAGTTATAAGTAAAAATTTGTAAAAATATATGTGATTAAAGGTATTTTCTTTATTTCTAATAACACTATCATATCGACGCCCCCCGCGAATAATCCGGTAATCGTAAAAGTGTAAATGTTCAGGAAAAATAAAAAACCATTTTTCCTTAATAACTCCATTAAACAACAAGTATCAGAGACTTTTAATATCGCATATGGAAGCTAATTTTTTCAGCTATCTGGTTATTTCAACAAAATTTAAGTAGTCCCAAGGGCTTCGTTATAATTTAGCTGGATTCATTTTACTATACTAGTGTAGGTCAAGCTCTGGTCAGTAATGTCACTTACGATATTGTTCGTGTAAATTTATATTTTCGACGGCAACAGTAAAATCTTGTTGCGCTAATATTCGTGTTATTTGTTTTGTATACTGAACATTTGTAATAATCTATTATTTGGTTATTCGATTGTTTAACAGTAACGTACATTTTATTGTTATAACTATTACTGTTTATTCGAATAGTTTACTTAAGCATTATTTGATGATTATTATAGTATGTTTTATGAAATACAGGACATTTTAGTAAATGAAACAACTTTGGATTGTTTCACAAAACACGATAGTTATTATTATCATAGAAAATAGACACTGCACTGAAGACACGACTAATAGTCGTGTCTTCACATGATTACACAATCATGAAAATTATACTATGGTCCTATTACAGTTAAAATTTAATCAGAATCCTCATCAGAACCTCACAGAAGGCGAATCCGCCGTGACCAGTCAGTACTTGTGTGGTGTGGTGTGTGATGTCTTTTTCGCGACTACCTTGTATACAGCAGCAGCGCTTGGGAAAAAGGGCTTCGTGACTCCGGCCGTTCCTCCTACATCGTATCTCCTATCCCATTCGCTGATCGTATCCTGTCTCAAAATAAGCTTGACGAATGAAACAGGACACAGATCGTAATCCGGTTTCCGGAAAGGGCGGCTCCGACTCGACGGCCGCAATCTTGCTGCCGTTCCTATAGACCCTGAAGACGTGGCTGTTAACCACGTCGGCATAGGCATCTATCAAGCCAAACCCCAGCTCTACCTGCTCTGCCGTATGTGGGTCCGTATCGCGGGTGCCATTCGTTCCATCTCCCTGTCCCTCAACACCGCCGAGTGCAACACACCCCTCTTGATCTCATAAAGCCTCGAAGCTTCGAGTATCCTGAGGTCAAGAGGGAGAATCCCAGCCAACAGCATCGCAGAGTTCAGAGACAGTCCGATATGCTCTGCAGATCTTCTGGGCAAAACCCCGTTGAACGGTGTTAAGCCTCTTTTGGACCCCCATCTTTTCCGCTTTGGGTGCCCACGCTGCTGATGCATACAATATAGTCGGTTATATAACTGCGATATATATAGTCTTAACTACTATGGGGTTAAGCCCCCAACTTACTTTAGCTGCTCTTGCTAATAGCTTATAACGGGCGATTGCCTTTTTGCAAACGCTCGAGACATGGGCGTTGAATGTCAGGCCGCCATCAATATAGTAAGGCCCAGTATCTTAATACTTTCGAAATATTGGATGTCCACACTCCCCATTACAAGTAGTGGCCTGTCAAATTTTAATTTTCGTGTCGAGAGCAGGGCACATGTCTTGTTCGTCAATTTTCCTCAATGTGCAGTTTGCCTTCGTCTCTACTTCTAAAGCAGTATCTCCATCAAACACTTATAGCACAATGTCGTCGGCAAAAGCCTGACAAAACACATCCATCTCCTCTAACATCCACAGCAGAGGATCCAGCAAGAGGTCCCACAGGAGCGGCCCACCTATGGAACCCTGCACGCGCCCCTTGTTGGTCTCTCTACTCACTTCCACACCCACATACCTAACTTTCACACCTCTTCCACTCAGGTATCTGCTGATCACCCGCCTAACGTTCCCCGGACACCCAACTTCGGCCAACCGCACCTTTATGGCTGGCCACCAGGCGCTGTCGAAGGCTCCCTCTATGTCTAGAGACACCACAACAGAAATCTTCTTCTCCTCCCTCTTATTTCTTGATGTGGCTCACTAGTCTATAGAGGGCGTCGTCGGTGCTCCTCTGTGGCATGAAGCCATACTGATGGGGGCTTATTTTGGCCAGCAGGTAGAACCTGAGTCGGACGACCAGCATCTAATGAAGATGAAGATGAACGATGTGGTCTATTCTGATGCCTGCCTCGTTTATCTATCAAACTTTCATCTCTTTTAATTTTTCTAATGCTGTGTAAATCATTTGCTCAGTAATAGAAAGAGTGTTTAAAAAAATACCTTGTATACTTGCACTCCATAATGAAAGTAGCGGGAAATCGATTTCTTAATAAATCCCCGAATAAGCCTGTACTAGCACTTAATTAAATAATGTAGAAAACTTTTTACCTGAATAATATCGTAACAACGTTTACTGTCAAATCATATTGATATTATTTTTCGTAAAGATCTAAAACCATATTATTCGTTTCAAATAGATTTAAATGTTATTTTATGGAATAAACGCGTAGTTTTTTATATCTTCGTAAATAAAGATAGAAAAATTCTGAAAAAAATTTACATGGTGTATTTTAACTTCTAGATGCCGAAAAACGCATAACATGAAGAACCCCGTAATAGGTCATTACCGGATTATTCGCGGGGGACGTCGATATATTAAATAAATAAATCAATATTGTCAGGTATACAACCCGCGCGTATCATCAGAGCCGATTCGCAGCGGCGGCGGAGTGCTCGGCAGTAGAGGCGCGCGTATCGTGTGGGCACTTGGTGACACTCACCTCGTGGTCACTGGGTTTGATAGGTATGCATATACACACATACAATGTCATAACACACAGATACGAATACAAAAAGATAGAGACACACGCACACGTACACAAACACGCACACGTACACACACACGTACACGAACACAAACACGTACACGTACACGAACACTTACACGTACACGTACACAAACACGTACACGTACACGTACACGAACACGTACACGTACACGTACTCGTACACGTACACAAACACGTACACGTACACAAACACGTACACGTACACAAACACGTACATGTACACGTACACGTACACGTACACGAACACGTACACGAACACGTACACGTACACGTACACGTACACGTACACGAACACGTATACGAACACGTACACGAACACAAACACGTACACAAACACGTACACGAACACGTACACTAACACGTAAACGAACACAAACACGTACACGTACACGAACACGTACACGTACACGTACACGAACACGTATACGAACACGTACACGTACACGTACACGTACACAAACACGTACACGAACACGTACACGAACACGTACACGAACACGTACACGAACACGTACACGAACACAAACACGTACACGTACACGAACACGTATACGTACACGTACACGAACACGTATACGAACACGTACACGTACACATACACGAACACGTACACGCAAATGTATACGTACACGTATACGCACACGTATGGTGTATATTTATCTTAGGTACAACCCTTTCTCTCAAAGACACTCCACCCTATCATATACATCTAAACCAATGATTATAATATTGTACCGAAAGAACGCGGCATTTTCAAATTTAATTTTCAATTTCTTATACTCCGTAACATACACATAATATCTCAAGTAATAATGCTATTGTTATAAATTGCTATTTGTTGTTATTCGTTTGCCCAATTTAGCTGTTAAACCAAAAATTTTATTAAAATTTTACATTCATACCTTTAAAAAACAACTTGTATAAAGTATACATTAATTCGCAGAGTATCCGAGCGGCAAATACTACTGTACCGTGCGGATTCGCTCTCGGCGCCGGTGTGCACGGTGTCGCTAGATGTGTCTCCTGCTATCCTGCTCACACATATCGATCACGACTCGGGCACACTCTTCTTGACTGGACGGGTGAGTTTTAAACATAGAAAATATAATGATTTTGTGATGAAAAAAATTGAGAACGAGGTGTTATTAAACTTTTGTAGTCAATTCGCGCAATTTCGTATGCTCTGAAAAGTAATATTATTACATGTTTTTGCAACAGAGGCATTATATGACATCTTATAGCAGTTATTCCTGTGTGGGAAAGATATGGTCGTTTACATTGGAATTAGTACTGCTTTAAGCGGTCACTACAACCCGCAGATAACTAAAGCCAGTTTATACATAAAATTTTCAGTATAGTGTTTTTCGATTTTACGCGAGAATTTACAAATTAAAGTTATCAGTCGTTCAGACTGAATGCATGATTTCGCTCGCTGTAAAGCGTCATAACGTCGGGTTAATAATTTAATGAATAAATCGCTTTTAAATTCCATTCAGTCTTTAATTTCCAAATACTATTTTTTAAATCTACACACATAATAAAATAAAGTAAATTAAATTTCAAATACTATTTTTAATGTCCATATTATATGGTATACAGGGCATTGAGTTACATGTACTACGTACTAGAGAGGACATCGGTACTACACTATTTTTAACACGAGTTAGAGTCAATCGTCTCAAACTCAATTTTTTTTTGTTACATTGATTGGTTTTATTTGATAAGTTTATTCATATAGGGCCGATTTTTCAATGCTTGGATAAAATTTATCCATCCAATAAAGTATTACACGATAATATTAAAATGTCATGTAAACTGTCAAATGCGGACAATTAGAATACGTTTTTAAAATGGTAGTTTTATAAATTATTCGGTGAATAAGCTTTAACCAAGGATTGAAAAATCAGCCCATAATAAGATAAACAATATTTATTTGTTACATTGATTGGTTTTAATTTATAAGTAATAAGAGGCAGAATATCTACAAAGTGTATGACTCACTAGTCGCCCCCCGCCGCCGCGCTTATCGCACAGATTTTGTTCGTGGTGCCCTCTCTAGTGATAAATAATAATAGCTCAATGATACAGGGCGACTCGACGATCTACTGCTACGAGGTGACGTCGGAGGCGCCGTACCTGTGCGCGCTGTCGCACCACCGCGCGCACTCGCTGCACCAGGGCATCGCCTTCCTGCACAAGCACATGCTGGCCGTCGACAAGGTCATTCTAAATCTAACATTTATTTATTAAGCTATTGCATAGCTTCTATCGCGGGCTTTGAGCGTGGGGACCGAATCCAGAAATTCCGTAACGAAAAAACCTCACGCTCCCCACTCCGACGGGCACGGAAGTGTGGCTTGAAGGCATAGCATGCAATAGCTTAACCGCGGCAGTCCCCGAGTGCCACACGTCTTTTTTTGAAGTGAAACTTCTTTATCGGGGTTGGAAAAAAATTTAGTGTAACATTCTTTCGTTACGCGTGACATTTTTCCGTTACGCGCCATTTTTTTCTTATCCCTACCACACGTATTTAAAATTATTTAAATTATTTTTTGAAAAATAAGGTCATAAAGAAGTTTCACTTCTTACGTGTGTACACATTTTTTTGTTAAGAAATTTTCTCAAAGTTTTTAATAGACAAATATTTATTTTATTGATTCATCCCACTTCTGAATATAAAAAAAAGTCATGACAATTTTCTGTTGTCAATGTGGCAAGTGAATTTTCTATAATCTTTAAATGCAGTTCCGTTTCTTTTAAAAAATAAAGTTATGTTTCGTTTAGCACCTTTGCCACCTCTATCTACAATTGTAAAAACTTTTCTTCGAGTGCCCATAAAAAAATCACCCTGTAGGTTGTGTTGTGCTTTTAGCACTCGTGTATGCTTTGATTTCGCGTATTGTGGGAGTAGTTCAGGATCCATCGCCCATTATTGCACTTGATGAGACGCGCAATAATTTCTTGTACGAAACTCTACATTGTGGTAACTTACAGAGGTATTAAGGATAAAATATGTTGATTTGATGCTTCTCAAATATTTATTACTAACTGATTTTTTTTTCAAGCTCAAGATAATTATCTAAATTATTCGAAAAAATATTTGTCCTACAAAATCTATGGTTTGATCAAAGAATCCCCTCTTTCCAATATGTATCGATAACGTTTGAATGCCATAAAACCAAAAATATCAATTTCAATCTTGTATTTAAATTTAAAAGAGTATATTATTGACGCAGTCATTTTTTTCATACAGGTAGAGTTTGCGAGAGCTCTTAGATTGACAAACGGGAATGTGGAACCTCTGTCATTCACAGTGCCTAGGATTAAGGTGAGATCATTATACGTTATTTCTGGTTAATATTACATATTGTAAAACATATTTGTCATAGGCCATCCACACGTCTGCCGAACAACGTGAAGTCTCAGAGTGGGGTCGACAAAATCTTGTCCGATTTAACCCTGACAAGACACAAGTATGTCTTTTTTCAGCTAAAAAAGCACCATTTATCACGGCGCCCCTATTTGAGAACACTCCCCTTAGTATCAAGTCTAGTATCGGAATTCTTGGTGTCAATATTTCCGATGACGTTCAGTTCCGCTATCACTTGGAAGGCAAAGCTACACTAGCTTCCAAAAAATTGGGTGTCCTAAATAGAGCGAAGCAGTATTTCAGGCCTGAACATCTATTACTACTGTACAAAGCACAAATACGGCCTCATATGGAATACTGCTCCCATCTCTGGGCCGGGGCACCACAATATCAGCTCCTGCCACTTGATAGCGTGCAACGAAGAGCCGTCAGAATTATTGGCAAACAAGCACTTACCGATCGACTTGATTCTCTAGATTTGCGACGAGACTTTGCATGTTTATGCGTCTTCTACCGTCTGTATAATGGGGAGTGTTCTGAGGAGTTGTTTGAGCTGATACCTGCCGCGGAATTCCACAACCGTACCGCACGGCATAAGACCAAGTTTCACGCTCACCATTTGGACCTCTGGCGCTCTAGTACGGTGCGATTTACCCGCCACTTCATTCCGCGCACAACCAAATTGTGGAACAGCCTGCCTTCGGCGATATTCCCGAACGCCTATGACATCGAGGCATTTAAAAAGAGAATATACCTCCACCTTAAAAAGTCGGCAACACATCCTCGGACACGTCTGTAGATGCCTATGGGCTGTGGAATTGCTTACCATCAGGCGATCCACATGCTCTTTTGCCTACTTTCATATAAAAAAAAAAACACAACGAACACATAGGGACAGCATTATACGAAGAAAAGAGATGTACTTATTTCCTTCTCACTTCTCTGTATAGCGCTGTCCCTATGTGTTCGTTGTGTTCCCTTGTTTGTCATGTTGTTCGGCAGACGTGTGGATGGCCTATAACAAGTAAGTGGGTGAAAGAACACGCGAATGTAAATTTATGTATTTGTAACTTTGAAAACAGTCGTCAGTTTATAACTACATAGTTCATTTTATTAATATTTCAATGTAGGGAATACAAGAGCTTGCTCTTTACTAAAGAACAGTGTTTTGTATGCAGTGCTTTTTCTATTTAAGCATAATATTGTCATGTTACATTATTTCAACGCATAGAAAAGCGAGTGTTTTTCAAATGCGCAGTGTTTTTCTTTAAACAATTTCAATACGCATTATGTTGTGCAGAGCGAGTTGTTCCAAGACGACCTATTCCCCCCCACGCACGTGACGTGGGAGGGCTGGCAGAGCGCGGCCGACTGGCTGAACAACAAGCCCCTGTCCCCCCGCCTTGTGAGCCTGCAGCCGCCCGGAATGGAGCCGTGTGAGTATATAATGTGTAGTAACTGTCATCGTCATCGTAGTCGTCGTCATCATCAATTAATTCAATTTATCCGGTATAATTAACTTAATAGTGATACATATGATCATTATAAATACAGATAGGAATTAACAATTTCACGAATACGTGGCACAACTAAAATTTTACCGATACCACCCGTGGTCATTCTCCTTTGATGTAAGTAACCTACTGACAGACAGACAAAATATTGATCGATTTTCGTAAGGCTGGGTATCACACCCAAGTTTGCGCTCGCCGTCTTAAACAGTTGTTAAAAATATGAATATGTATGTAAATAATTTATTTTCATCCTAGTGTCAGCGCACACGGCCCCCGCTACTGCGGTAAAGGAAAAGCCGGCGCAGAAACCCAAACCCGACCTCATCAAGTCGCACGTGCCGATGGACCCCAAGGAGAAACAGGATAGTGTGAGTGCTTTTTAATAGTAAATAGTTTAAAAGCTTGTCGCAATGGCTGGAAATTAGTTTTTATAAATATTTGACAGTTATTATCCTAATCTAGATGGGGACGAATACAACAAAGTAAAAAAAGAGCGTGTGTGCCGAGCACACGTGTCAGAAGTGAAACTTCTTTAGTGAGATTCAAAGATACAAAAATCGTTGCCTTAGTTCATGACGTGACGGTAGGGCCATGATGCGACCTTGAAATTTACCTATCAACGCGCTAAAGATGTTTCATTTAAAATATTCATCTAAAAATTTAAGATTCAAGAGAAAAATTTATGAAATCAGTACGAAAGTTTACAGTTTTAGTAAGGGAATTCCTCTTAGTAATGTTGTTTTTAATTTTTTTTTACAGATAATGAAATCCATGAGCGCCAAGGTGACAATGAATTTGAAGCTAGAACAGGACAGCATGGAGGGCGTCGACGAAGCCGAGTGGGACCAGTGAAGCGTGCACACCCTATACTGGGATAATTACCGCGTTTTAACCGCTTTAAAACGCGTTTAAAACTTAGACTATTTCAAGTATCCATATGATAATAATATGACGTAATCAATAGTTTGATGTGGATTTTTTGAGTTTGTTTACGCAATATTGCTGGATCTTTGTAATTATTGACATGTTCGTATAATTTTAAATGCAATTCGACATTTTTATTTATGATTTTAATTCACGTAAATTATATTTTTTGCAGTTTAAAGACATGAAATCTGACGTGAGAAAAGATGCATTTATAACCTTTCGTTTAAGGTACACACTTGTAAATTATTGCTTAAAACTTATTTATAAATATTTGCAATAATATTGAGAAATTAACAAGTTTTGGTTAAACAATAAACATACAGTTTAGCTATAAATGTTTACTATATCAAGACAACAAGATTTGTCACTAGATTGATGATATAATTGGAAAAACAATCAAATAAAAAAGGAAACCCAAATTTGGTAAAACTAAATAATATTACAAAGCGATAGGCGGTAATTATAATATTGCTTCTTGGATTATTAACGTAAAAATTTGCTTTTTTAACGTACTTTTTACGTACAATTTTATAATCGCCTTATTTCAATATATGGGACATCTATGATAAGAATAAATACGAAAATAATGCGTATAAATGAAGTCGTACTGGTATTTTAAAGTATTTGAAAATTTAATAATGACATATCTAATCTCCTTGAATGGTTGTAGACTTGAAACGTCCAATAATGCTTGATTAGAGTGAGGGTTGAGTAAGGTTTGAGTAAGGCTTCAAATATACGACAATTAACTCATTTTTATCATAATCTATTCGATACTATTTCATTTATTATCAAAAACAAGAGAGAAAATACAGCACATATTAGGATATTATACCGTTGAATCAAAAGTGACTGAGTATGCCTTAAGACTACTCTTTTTTTAATTCTGTGTAAAATACCCATTCGAGTATAGAATAAATATATCGCATGCTGTCTCTTTCATTTTAATGTAGAATCATGCGACAGAACTAACTTGTAAAATTTCAATAGTTTAGATTTCGTATTGATGGAGACTTATACAAAATATTAATTTTAACAACTTTTGACAAATGAAGTTGCTGGACAACTTTTAAAAACACTGAATTGACAGAAATTTTCATACGAAAATTTAAATAATAATTGACGATATAATCATCGTGTTTTTATTCAAACACATTACAAACACAAGATGGAATAATCCAAAATGTATATTGCATTTTTTCTAACATAGGAAGAGCTGCAATAAGTATTGCTTGTTTTTTTTACTTCAATATTCATACTATTACGTAAGCATACGTAATTTAAATTCTATTGAGATCTATTCCTTTATTATCAAATATACCTGTCTCTTTCTTTTGTTTTACAGGAGGGCATTATACAGTAGTTTTTATGAAATAAGGTTTTGATATCAAATAATGTTTTGTCACACTCCTCATGACGTCGGATTATTAAAGAGGGAAAGAGAAAGGTTATTAGAGACAAAAGCATTTAAATTAAAATGCATTTTTCGCTGCATTTTTTATATAACGGACCATGGATTATGTTTATAAGATTTTTCCAATAAGAACTTCTTTCTGTGTCTATTAATTCTTCTTATAACATTGCATATTACGTCACAGCAATTTTTTATAAATTTTTATTTTATTTTCTTTATTGGAAAACATACAGAGACAAAGACAGAGATATATAAAACAAAACAGATCTTACTAACTAAAGATACATGAAAATGTCTCCTTATGGTGTTTTCACTGTGAACATATATTATTTTTGCCAACACCCAGCAGTAGGAGAGACAGGGAAAACATACCTAGTTGATATGCTTGATTATAGCATTTTCTTGTATGTATTTGGTATTTCTCGAGTATTTCAATGAATTTTAGTTAGAGTAACATATTTAATATTTTTTTACGGATTTCAAACGTGGTTTAAATAAATATGGTGTGATATAGAAATTTACCGTCAGACAACGTGCAAAATTGGTAAAAATAAAAACAATCTGTATGTATCAATGTTACAACAACCATTTACAAACGCAAATTAATGATTCTGTTTTTTTGGCGTAGATAGTTTAAATCACGATTTAAATCCGTTTTATTTATCAATCGACTTAGTTATTAGTGTCCGACCGAAACTGGTTTCCAGGCCGAAACCGAAACCGAAACCGAATGTTCGGCCGTGGATTCAGTTTCGGCCGAAACCGAAACCGAAACCGAAACTCACGTGGTCAAGTATGAAATTTCTAAAAATACTGAACTTTGGTGCATTTTACCTATTATTTTGCCTTAATTAGGGCATGAAATGAAAACAAAGTATATTAAATTTGTTGTAATCATTTATTTAATATAAAATAAAAAAATAATATTTTTAAAATATTAATAGTTAATAACAATTTTTATTTTTATTATTTTTTCAAATTAAGTTCTCAGTAAAATCAGTCATCTAAATCAAATCAGTAGGTCATTGTTACTGTTAATTTAAATACTAAGTATTGGTATTTTGAGATCTTTCTCTTTATTAAAGAGTCTTTAATACTTTGGATTGGTATTTGTACTTGGAATAATAATCAGTCTCTATTAGGTACCTCATATATAAAAATTATAATTACTATTACACCCAGTTTCAATCTCAACATAGATAATCAAAAATTGTTTCCACCAGCGTGGGTCAACCAACGCTTTGACAGCGTCCGTCAAAGCGTTGCCGAGGAAAGCGAAGGCGTGAACGTGTGTAAACTAAGTTCACTGAACTTGCGAAATAAGTTTCGGTTTCGGCAAAAGTTTCGGCCGATTCTGGCCGAAACCGAAACTGCGGCTGAAACTTGATTTTTGGCCGAAACTCAGCCGAAACCGAAACCGAAACCGAACCTTCGGTCGGACACTATTAGTTATACATACATTTAAATAGTGTTGTGATCTCGGTGACCAAAATATTAATAAATAATGCTCATGTATTGCTCACTGAATGATAAGTAGCGTTTTTTCCACAAATATTGTAACAGTTTTAGGGTTCCGCCGTACAAGGAACTATTAGTAACTTTACCTTATAGTAGATGGGATTCTTACGTTAGAGCGATTTTGAACCTTAATTTGTGTTTGTTAAGGTGTAAATTAGTTTGTTTCATTTTGTATATTTGTTTGATTAGATGCAGTTACAAAACGTAGCATGTTTAGGGCAATAATGAAAAACAAAACCATTAACATGTGGCGTACTTCCAGAATTTTCTATAAACACAATTGAACCATAGCCTCGACTTAAAAATAATGTAAGAAGCCCATATACTACAAGTAAATAAATTATTTGTATGAAAATTATTCAGTGACAGTGATTAAAAATAATGTGAATGAAAAAAAAAAAAAATAGACTCGATTACCTCGTTTTTGAAACTACAGTTTACCAAAAACAGAGATCTAGTAATTTTATAGCTACTCTTTACTCATACAAATATGTCTAGTAATATTTTTAAACATTTTCATACTCTCACTAAGCACTAAAAGCTAATTATCTTCCAACTTGTCTTTAATAATTAAAAATAGCGTTTTGCTTACATATGACGTCACTCACATAACATTCCTACATTTGCCATATGAGATGCATTTATTTATTATAACTACGCACTTTTTTGTATTTAATTAATTATATTTAAATACGTTAATATAAATTGTAATGACGTAGATAAGAAAATGTAGGGTACTTCTGATTAATGGCGCGTCTACACTAGGGCACAAATTGTACTGATGACTTTAGTAAAATCATTTGAATTTAGTCGTTACTTGTAATTGTGCGCTAGTGTATCCGGATCTTTAGGGAATTGAATTAAATGTAACCGGTATATAGTCATCATTTATATTTATAGATTTGTAAATGAAAGAAAGCGTTTAGTACCGCTAGTTGATGCCATACAGTTTGCGTTCCTAAAGTCGTCACTCGGAACAACACATCACGTATTGCTCAAAACGCCAAAGGATCTTTTTAACATTATTAGAGGTTTATGGAGTATATTATTATAGTTTTTAATAAAATTCAGATGAGTTAGCTCTCTACGATGCTTTCTTTTCTTGATTTATGCAGTGTAATGAAATTTCAGAACGATTTTTGTCTAGATGTAATTTTGACCGGAAATCTGACTTAGTAATTTTTTTTATTTATAAACGATTACAAATGACATTTCCCATTTGCATGTATTAGTTAGGTATTGAATTACTTTTAGTGTTGAATATGAATCTCATTTTGTAATTTTGAGCTTTATTTAATTATTATTATTAGAATATATATATGCGTCAACGGGCCTATTATTAGCTTGTCTCGCTCTCGCACAATACGTGCGACAGAGATGGATGTACGTACGTACACTTTCGTATTAATTACTTAAAACACTTATGTATAGTTGTAATTTTATTCGCTAGTCAAAAGTTATTGTAAAACTTATGATATTTTCAGATGTATTACTTTGTATTAAGGTTTATATTTGGTTATTGGGTAACATCAGGAATCGGTATTATTTTGAATCGGTATATTCTGTAAAAATCAATTATAACAAGACATGAATTTCATTTTGTTTTCTTATTTATGACATGACTAGCAAATAGTTAATTTATTGGTCAATTTCAGCTGAACTGGATCGTTATCGGTTCAGCAAATGAATGTATCTAATACAAACGAATACATATCTACATGATTCTAATATAATATCGATGACTGATTCGCACTGCACGTATAATCATATCAAACTTGCAACTTCGCACCGACTTCTCTATTTCTTGTTGTTTTTACATTTTTCTACATATACTACATGTTGTGAATGAATTATGCGCTCAATTTGTTTTACATTTTTATGTAATTTAAATTTAGTATTTTGTACCGCGATTCTGTTATGAAAGCGAAAAATGTTTACAATGTTTTTATCGTCCGAATTGCATGAAGGTATTTTCAAAAATAAATCAAACAACTGAATAAAACTGCCTTCTAAAAAAAGGCAATAAACCTAACTCCTATTTGACCAGTTCTTAAATTAGATCGTATCATGAGTAAAGTTCAACGACGAGAAAGTGCTCAATGTGATAATTAGTTTTGCGCATTAAAACTATTCATTTAGTTCCTTGACTTGAAGGACCATTTGTAATTGTAATATGAAGATACGTCCATGCATATCGGAAGTAAAATTGATAATAAGCCAAAATATGTGACAACAGATGTAGCCATCACGATCTCTATCAATAATTTATCGAGCCAAAGAAAATGTTAATTGTTTTGCATTGCATACATTTTTTACAATCTGAATGTCTGTGTATCTGTTTAATTCCATACAAATGGACCCGTCGAAATAATATTTTACTGGGTTTTTTAATGAAAGGAATCGCGTGCAAATGAAATGAAGCACAAAGCATTGGCTTTTAATTTCGCTCTGTGAAGTTGTGAAAAGACAATAATCGTTTTGTCCATTTGTTTTTTCACAGTGTGACTGCTACAATCGAAAACGGTGCCAACCCTTTGTGATTTACATACAATTGGCGTAATTAAATGTTGCCAGTTCTGATAAAAATGTATTGGGGAGTGATGGTTTTATATCTTTCAATTAGACAGACTAAAAATCGCTGATAATTATTAGAATTTAGCATTTTTGTGTACTACGCGATTGTGTAGGTAACTCAATGTTATTACGAAGAAATAATTGTATCCTTTAGAATTTAGATATTTTAGGATCATTTAACTCAATTCATTTTTATCAGAAGAACAGTAAGGTAATATGAATAAAAAATGTCAATAGTGTGATTGCGTGTAGTTTTGTATTTTTGTATGATCGTACACATACTGATATCCCTAGTGATAAGTCCCAATATTTGGATATATTTTTATTTTGCATTTTTTTATTAAACTCTTGCTAAATGTAAAGGTTGTTTTTATATACATACCTATCTTCCATCCTTTTCCTGAATTTCCCTGAAATTAGATATATTGAGCTTTTTAAACGAATAAATAAGCATTGACTGAGAAAAGAAAATTACTATCAAGTATTTCATATTGTAGAGTTTTTAATTATATTATTGCATGGTGGTAAGCTAAGTGCGCCGCCAAAAACCTGCAACCGAGGTTACGAAAACGCAAGGCGAGTATTACAAAAACATAATCAAAGCATAGAAATTGATTAATTTTGTATCAGTGAATTACTACTAATACGTAATACTATAAAAGTTAAAGATGAAACATTTGATGATTTTTAACGTAGGTACCAGTATGTATGATATCATTATGTATCTACATGTTATTACTCATTTCCCATTGTTCCCATTTGAATTATTAGCTCCAATCTATTCTTTAAAAAATGGTTTTCAAGGTTGGTTTATTGAACAATTGTCCGTGAAAAGGTAATTAACATTTGATCCCTTGAGAAATACGCTAAATAATAGAAGCACGCAACTCTATCAATTCATTTATTTATTCAATGGATTAATTAGGGCTCCGTGGGAGTACCTATAATGACCACCCACTGAAGTCGGATAGTGCTGAAAATGGTGATCGTCTTTTCTACACGATTCCAAAGGAGTGTAATGTCATTATTTAGGTATTAGGGTATTAGTATCTATATAATTTCGATAAATTAATAGCCAAGTGTGTGCACAATTCATTTTCATGGAAAAATGAATATTTATTTGTCTCTCAATCTAGTAATGAACCTAAATAGCTCATGCGTTCAAACGCATAAAAAATTTTCCTACGCTTTCAAAAGCGTAAATTTTTTAACAATATATTTAAACTTCAGATTACTGTGGTAAATGTTAAAACTGTTACGATTCAAAAATGCTTCTGGAAGGCTAATTGAATAAATAAATGTCTGTGTTTGAGCTTATATTTGTGATACACATTATTATAATGATATTGTTGCAACAAAATATATATAATTTTCATCAGAGCTTTAAAGAAATTTGTAGAAATATAGTATAACCCTTCGAGACTTATTCTATTGTAATTGCTCTATCCAAGGGACGTTACATAATACGCATTATGCGTAACTTGATACGGAATTTCTGGTGTGTTGCGTAATAAAAACCTAAATACATGATACCCCTCGTCAACTCGTGACGTGTGCTGATAGCCAGGACACGCAATTTGGCGGCTGTGGATCGGGTGCTCGCTCGATGAATCGAAATACCATCGCCTGTGGTGTCTGGTGTAAGTCATAAGCTGTTTATTGAAGGACTTATTGTTGATAGTTTTAGGGAAATGCAGTTTTGGGAGAGATGAGAAGCATAGATTGGCACAGATTACAGAGCTAATTGTCTTGGCTCCAAAACATCGCTAGAAACTGTGTGCATTTGAAGTGATAATAATTTTGTGAATGATATCTATTTTTTTTTAAATATATATAATGTGTATCAAGCAAAGTACAGTAATAGATAGTCTGATTGATAAATTAAGTTTAGATAAAAGTCTCGACTCTAGGTACATTGTCTGTGTTATGAAAATATAAGTACGGTATTCTTGAAAAGGCTTCGGATAATGTTGCGTAGTCAACGATTTTGGCCTGGAGATGGCAATATCTTGTTATACTGACTCCATTGGAATCGTAGGTATGACGATGTATGTAGGCTAAGTATGTAGGTACCTAAACTGTTATGTGAGAAATGCGGAAATTTTGTACATTTTTAAAACAAACTATTATTTCTATGACGCATTACTTTCTCTTATAACTTGGAGCAAGTTTGCAGAAAGCGTGGGTGTACAGGCGAAGAACAAATTTCGCACCAAGCCTGCGGCGTGGCTTTCGCGCGGAATATTCGATACATTTCGCTTTATTATCCGATAAATGTGTGTGTTTATTACTGCCTTTCAATACAATAGACTATAGTTTTATTGTTACCATGTTTATGTTATTATCTACGTTTATTTTGTAATAGGTACCTATTTAATGTTCGTAATAAGAAACTTTGGCTATAGAGTACCTACGTGATTAAAACTATCAATATTTTACATTGAACTAGGTACCTACATAGATAGGAGGTTTTCAATGAATTGGTAAACTTATTAACTTTTAAATTAAAATTAATCAATGATAGCCATCGAACTAGGTAAATTATAAATAATAAAGTGGTTGACGCACTACGCTATGTAGCTATGATCTAAGGTATGACTCAATTCTCTGAGGGCTACGGGATCCGTCAGTTTAAATTCTAATGAGGATATATGGCTAGGTGCCATGTAGGTTGTGATTGCAATACGTTTTGTTGTGATAAACGGTTCCTCACGTGTTTGTTTGATACGTTTTATATCCGAGTTTAAAACCGGGAAGTAGAGTCAACAAGAATGAAAAGTTACAGAAAAATTAATTATACTATTGTACTTAACTCGAATTATTGATATGGGTATGTTTACGAGAACTTAGGCTTTTACTTTGATTTAATGATTTTTTTTGCTAAAGATGTGAATTATAAATAAATAATTAAGTTCAGAGTTATTTCATTATTTACACGAACTTTCACGCACACGCTATTTCTTTTCACGAAATTTAATTTAGAAGGGAATTACCAAACACGGAGAAGTCCAAATAAACCATTAACTTGCACGCAACAGGCTCAATCCAATAAAAAAGTTAAAATGAAATCGAGTAAATTAGACAACAAAAAGCATTTGGTTCTTAAAGTGAAAAATACACGCACAGTAGGTACTCTACATCGCTTCTTACAAATTACCGACATTCATCAACACTTACTACGTCTCAAAGGATACCGCGAAATGTCTATGTGAAATTGAAAAAAAAATCTCTATACGCACGTAGCAAGCTTAACTGGCGTAGGGTTTATGGTTCTCACTTTATTTCACTCTACGTCACGCTGTAAATCAAGAAAATAATTTATTATCTGCATGAAACGTGCGTATGTTTTACGTTCCCGGGGCGTGTTTGGTTTCCCTCTCTTATTTTGAATTCAATTAATGGTGTGAGTGTACCTAAGGGTTGAAAACAATTTGAGGTGCATTATTTATATGTGAAAGCAGCTCAAAGCGTCTGAATAAAATTCTTCAAATAGCTTCATTAAATCTCAGCAGATTTATTTTACTTTTGATATGAGTGACAAAACTAAAGTAAATATTTTCGCGGCTAAATTCCGATACAGATAATAAAAAACTTTTAAGCGTGCATAATTTGCAAGCTGGAAAATATGACATTAAAAAGTAAAGAGTTGCCATTTTCAAGTGTGGTGCGCTTTCATCTAAACCCGTATACAATGTGGCCGCCCCAGCAAGCCATTTAAATTGTCTTTTGATGTACATGACCTAATTTCAACATTTTATGCATTTTTTCTCCGTTTCCCGCGTTATGAGATCAGGCGCTACGGACACCTACTTTCTTTATTGTTCCTCACTTTTTATCTTTTTTATTGTAGTGACAACTCCTTGGTGACGGCTATTCTTCGTTTAATATTAAAATATTAAAGTATAAACTTGGACAATGCCTAAATATTTAAATTTTCTCTTATAATTTTAAGCTTTTGTGAGCGATTATTATATTTATGAATGTTATACATACTTATTACGTGCCTTTCAGTTTATAATTTTGGTGGGTCAATTGAATTTATAACAGACAAATGTTGTCAGGTTTTCTTCATTAGCGATTAACTATTCTTAAAGAATCGATTAAAGCGTCAAAAAGAATCCACATTGTAGTAACATTAGTTAGTAATACTCTCGCCTAAACTACTCGACTAATCTTCAAAATTACAATTACCTAATATAATATATTATCAAAAACAAAACACCTTCGCAGTCCTAACAGGATTGTTTTGGCCATAGCTCACACCTACATGATCTATTTTAAAAATAAACAATGCTCTTCATCCAACCTTTTTCCATACAACCAGCTATTTTGATCTTGTCATGGCAGGGGTCCACAATGCATAAGGATTAAGTAAGATTAAGTGCGGGTTTCTGGTTGTTTCCAAACGCAGGCCTAACCACATAATATATCCGATTCTCCACGTTTTTATGGTTATAGCTATAATTTATAGAAGGAAGTACAAGTCAAAAGTGACCGGGATATTTTAACCGCACTTTTAAATGTCAAAACGTATATTCCTAACATTAGAGGTAAAATTGTCTAAGTTTTCGAAATCTTTATAATATCTTTTTTTATTTGTGCCTTTAACATTTATGGCATATGTTTATACGATATATGTATATGTATAGTACCTATAGCTCTATATATTAAAAATAACTTTATTTACCGTTTATTAAACATAGTAATACTTTAGTAATTGAAATAAATTCAAACAATGCCTTGTGAAGCTTTAAGCTGAAGCCTGAAACTCTACATGTTTTGCACACATATAAATTTGATTAATTTTAAATATTTGACTATCATGCACGTACCTAACACACTAGTTATTTAATATAATATATGAAAAAACCTTCAATATCCCTTATCAATACAATCATAGCCATAATCATTGATTAGCCAATCCCGGTCAAAATGGCCGACCTTTTCGCCAGTAACATTAATTCGAGCAATGACTCTCCCATAGTAAACAAAGGCGTTAGTACAATACTGTTATTATCAAACTAGCTTTGGGTAACAGCTTCCTGACTCCAAAACAACAGTATTCCTACCTCTAATTACTGCCAATTGTATAAACAGGGCTGCCAACCTTCCGGCATCCGGTATCCGGCTTTTTGTCACTAATTTGACATCATGACGTGCTTATTTTTATTGCAATTGATTGTGTTTTTTAGAAAATTAGCGAATTCGATTAGCTGATAGCCAAATGAATCGGCTTTTGTTTTCGTAATCCTTATGTGAATGAAAAGGAATTGTTAGACTCTATAGTTTTGCTATGAACATTAAAAGATCCTCACATGAAAAATGTATATTTTTGATCTGATTCAAAAGAAATGATTTTGAGTTTTTTAGACTTGATTGATGTATAAAAGTGTATGTGTATAAAAGTGATAGTAAATAAAAATATGATACAAATAAAAAATAAATCACTACTTACATAGTATAAAACAAAGTCGCTTTCTCTGTCCCTATGTCCCTATGTATATGCTTAAATATTTAAAACTACGCAACGGATTTTGATGCAGATTTTTTTAATAGATAAAGTGATTCAAGAGAAAGGTTTTAGTACTTATAATATAATTTATTAGGTTTTAGACAAAGCGGGCGAAACCGCGGGCGGTAAGCTTGTTTACAATAAAACCTACGTAATTACACTGCAACTTAGTTTTCTTTTTTATGTAGCGAAAAATAATATTGTTGTTTAATAGAGAAACTGATCCCTCTTGAACTGGTTGCAATAAATTAAATCACAAATAGTTATTATAATGGACAGAGTATAAATAAAATAATTGAAAAGTAGCAACCCTATACAGTGTATATAATTTATAAGCAGTTCTTTATCCGTGATCACACACCGAAACTGCTGTTCTGTTGTGAATGTGTGAATATGTTTATATATTAGTGCATATTTCGAATGTAATTTTACATTTACTTTATACTTTGTATGAAAACAAAAATACTTTTGCAGACAGCTTTACCTACCCCGCCTCGTGATGATTTTTTTCTACTCCTTAAAATTTTCTCATTTATAATAGCATCTGAATGCTAATAAACTAAATAGTTTATTTTTTTTTATATACGTTAATAATTAAAAAAAATTGCGGCTGTATAAGGTAAAGAAAATATTGCAATCGAAATTAATACATATTTCGGGATTCGTACAATAAGTATACTATTTTTATTTGGATAAATACGTATATATGTTAATGTTTATGATCTACATCGAGAATCGATTATGTTATGTGTAGATACCTAGATAAAAATGTGTTATAGAATTTCCATCTTATAAAATCTTACCAGTCTACACGACGTGTCTCGTCAAATTTAAAATAGGCTTCCGTAAACATGAGTTGCGCAATTTATTAAATAAGTCGAATATAATACGGCATTAATTACACATTCCTTACCCGGAATTATTTGATTACAGTCTAAGAATGTCTAGGTAAATAGTCCAGGTTGAGTGAGGTTCGCCGAGCGTTCCTTAAACGAGTAAGTATTTAGGTTAGGTTACAATTAGGGCCTACGGTCTAAAATTACACGGCCCTTGATAAAATCTATGACACAACTGGGTAATCATGTAACGTCATACGGACAATATGGAGCTATTTGAGCGTGCTTCCTTCTGGTATTTTTATACGTGAATACTTAGTTTGGTATTATTGCTGTTTATATTTACATGCTTGTCTTTGCTTAGCTTTAATAGACACAATGGAACTTATTTTGTTACTTGAGAAGGTACAAAAACCCAATGAGAGTTTATTGAGAAAAAATCCTTCAATTATATATTTATAGTATACAAACTGACAAATATTATAATTTTTTGAAAATATATTTATTATCTACATTTAGTACCTATATCTACAGAAGCTACCATTTTGAATCCACAGTTAAGTCAAGATTTATATCCATTTAAAAAGGTTTATTTAAAAGAATTTAAATTTACCTTTTGTGCGCAAGAAGATAATGGAAAATTTCAGCGTTTATAATTTATCTTGTCTAATCTTCAAAGAAATGGCGAAGAAAGCCGAGACTGTATAATTTGCTACACTAAAAATACATTATACTTTCTGCTCATTTATAGTAAACATTTTGAACTTATTCTTTTTAAGTTTTTCCAGATTTATGAGATTGTGGTTTTAAAAAGAACTGTTTATGTAATCAAAAATAAATAAAATAAAAAACATACAATTTCAAGTGTTTATAAGATGTGCTGTTTGGACTTCATTATCACTATCTATAGGTAATATTATAATATATAATACTAGTGGTCCGCCCCGGCTTCGCCCGTGGTACATATTTCGCAATAAAAGGTAGCCTTTGTCCTTTCTCGGGTATCAAAATATCTCCATACCAAATTTCATGCAAATTGGTTCAGTAGTTTAGGCGTGATTGAGTAACAGACAGACAGACAGAGTTACTTTCGCATTTATAATATTAGTAAGGATTTAACTCTTCTAGGTTCGTATTGTATAAGAATATATCCATTTTGTACATGCAAATCAATTTATCCAAACAAATATACACAAAGTTGCGTTTGTAATATTAGGTAATAAAGGAATAATTTATAGATTCCCCCGGGCAAGGTAATTAATGTCCTAACATTGTAACATTATAGGTTTTATTCCCAGCTTAAACAAAAAAGTCAGACAGCTTAATGAGAGCTTATAGAAGCTCTCAATAAAACATGTGAAAAGCGTTTACCCTTTCGCAGTTTTTACTAGGCAAGGGATTAAATTGATAAAATAATTTTGTTATTGTAACAATGTATAAAGACAATGATATTAATATAGAAACAACAAAAACAAAGAATAGTAAATCATATTACTCTAGCTAACACTTTTACTTTTCTCTATATCATATAAGACTAGGTTTCCGCCCGCGGCTTCGCACACGTTTTCAAAGAAAAACCCGTTTAGTTTTAGTTCCCGTTTCCGTGGAATTTTCGGGATAAAACCTATCCTATCCTATTATATGTGTTAATCCAAGTTACTCTCTATATGTGTGCTAAATTTCATTGTAATCGGTTCAGTAGTATTTGCGTGAAAGAGTAACGAACATACATATACGTACATCCATCCTCACAAACTTTCGCATTTATAATATTAGTAGGACGCTATTCACATACCTATATATTAATATACGCTATGCTAGTCATTGATGGATCGCATTAATAGAACCAGGAACACACTATATCCCTGTTTGAAGCTAAATTTCACAGTCTGTAAGCAGCTTAATAAGCAAGGTTACACATGCTTTGTGTACATACAGTCATACAGTCTCGAGCCGAGTGGTAGTGGTCAGTATGGTGGTGACTAGTGGTCCGTAGTTTTAGTGTAGTGAAACGATTGGAATGTGGTAATTTTGTTTATTAATTTAGTTCGATTTTAACGGGAATTAAATGGAGATTTGGAGGATTTAATTTCGAAAATAGTGAAGTACAATTAAGTATTAATAAATAGTTTGTTAAAATCTTAATAATTACTCGTAGTAATTATTAAGAGTAATAATATTTGAGAGATGGTTGTGATTTCGTAGAATAGTAGGATTCGTAGGATTCGTAGAAATATTGATCAATTTCGTTATGAAGTTTGAAAGTGAAGTTTTGATTGATTAGTTTAATATATAACATTAATTGGAATAGTATATTGATTGGGTTATAATCTATGAACCTGCGTGGTAATATTGATGTAGGTAGGGAAAATAATGTCAACTTGTATTTGTTATTTTTGCTCTACCAAGGTAATAATAACATCATGAATAAAATGTAGTCTATTTATCATTAATGTAACATTACGAATATTATATTCCAAATACAATTACATATATAATAGGGTCAGTAATAGCAAAAACAATGTAATTAACCATAATTACTTAGCTCCATCATGTCGCGACATTAATATCCTAATTTATTGGAGCATTATAGTTTGCCCCTACAAAGGAGAGTTTCAAGTTACCGAGGAACTAATCGATATTCTTTTATTGTGCTATGTGCTATAAATGACTGGTGTTAGTTTTATGTAGTTTTACTTTTATATTATACTTGTACAATACATAAAAAGGAAGGAAAAATGTTTGTTGCAACCAATTGAGCATAAAAGAGTCAAATAAAACAGTTACAAAATACGTATTTTTTTTTATTTCATTTCATAATATTTACTAAATTATTTAATCTATTAAATTACGTTATATTATAAATTTGTGAATGTCGCCGTCATTTGACGAATCCGCTACTTGATCGAACGACCAATACGTAGTTAAATATATATGGAATGGCTATTAATTCCTACCGCGGTAAAGAAAATAAAACGCATCCCATGCTATAGCTATTATACTATACTGATATCAGTATATTTATTATAATTTCAGATATCATCATGCTGTTTGCGATCACTCTCCTGTCTACAATACCGCTTATTTTAAGCGAGTCGTGCACAACATGTGTCCGAAGCAATTTCTCGTGTTACAACGTCACCTACCTCTTCGACATACAAGCGCCGTTCAGGGATCGCATCGTTATCCACAAATTAGGCATATTACGCTCAACAAACACTCTGTTCTACAGTTTCGAACCTAACATCAACGATGAAGAGTACTATAAAGTTGGCTTCATCAATTTGGACGATCCCGTTAACAGCACGGTTATTTCTGGCGGGAAATTCATTATGAATTTTGGAACGTTCGACGTTGATCAAGAAAATGGACTCGTCTATCTCGGAGGCAGTGATGGTATTTACGTCTTAGATACTAAATCATATAAAGTGGCGCCGTACAGCTCCCGCGGCGATAGCGTACTTAGCTTGTTCTATAAGGGCCACGTATACTTTGTAAGGAACGGCGAATACAGAATCGTTAAGAAGAAAGGAGATAACTTTGATGTAATTGTCGAACACATGCCGGTGAAGAACTTTGTTGTTAATAGAGACTATGTTACTGTGTTCGTCAGTATGTACGGATTGTTTGCGAGTAAAAACGATGAGACGGTGTGGCTGTCGAAAAATTCTTATTTTAGAGGCTTGGCTATTAATTTAGACGATGAAATATATGCTTGGTGGTTAGATGGTATTTATAAAATTACTATAGATAGAAACCTAGCTGATTCCAAAGTGGAAAAAGTGATTGAATTGGAAGATATTGATGCGCTTACTTTTGATAATGATAACAATTTTATGTTCACATCAGGGAGAAGTCTGTATAAATTATTAGATGTAAATATGACGTTGTGTGACGATGGTACTTCAAACAAGAAAAATGTAACTAGATGGTAAATTTTAAAAAATATATTCCCATAGTTGAGAAAGATGTGTGCGTGTACTAGTGTACACACGTAAGAAGTGAAACTTCTTTATGACCTTATTTAAAAAAAATCATTTACATATTATATGCAACTTTACAGAAATACGTCGAATCACGCGTGGTAGAGTTAAGAAAAAGATGGCGCGTAAAGGAAAAATGTCACGTGTAACGAAAAAATGTTACACTAAATTTTTTTCCAACCCCGATAAAGAAGTTTCAATTCAAAAAGATAATTGAAATCATATTGCGTAATTATATCTTACAGGACAATCCCGTTATTTTGAGGAAAGACATAACCGTTAAATTTCCTGCTTGAAGACATTGATATTCATTTATTTGTCCTCGCTCTTGGTCCTAATGGCTTAATTGTGTTGATGTGTTTATGTGGAGATCATCTATTTTAACTAGTCGCTAAGGGCTAGTTTACTTTGAACGTGTGACTGCGTCATGTAGATACGGCTAGCAACATAATATGAGAGGCGTTGTTCAGGTTCATTGATTAAGGATATAATTTTGAATTAGTGTGATTGTAAAGTTGTAAAAGATTGTATTTACTATACAATGAACTTTGGAATCCTGGAAAATACTCAAAATATTAACGAATTTTTAAATAAAATTAGTTTGAAGACCATTACGCAGTATATAATAGTTAGTTAACTATCGCATTTGTCATTTTACATAATACTAGCTTTCCGGCCGCGGCCACGCCCGCGGTTTCAAAGAAAAACCTGCATAATTCCCGTTCCTGTGGGATTTCCAGTTACCCTCTATATGTGTGCTAAATTTCATTGTAATCAGTTCAGTAGTGTTTGCGTGAAAGAGTAACAAACATACACATACACAAACATCCATCCTCACAAACTTTCGCATTTATAATATTAGCAGGATTCCAGTTACATGTAGTACTTTTAGATCAAATGAATTTGTAACAATTTCAGAACGATGACAATTATCTAATAATAAGCCAGAATGTGTGAAATAGAAAGTAGCAACACAAATAAACGGTACAAGCGAATTGAACCCACACTGGGTCATTTAATAATTAACTAAATTAATATTAATTAAATGATTATATCCCTTATAACATTACTCTATTAAAATTGTATGATATGATTAGTTTAACAATGTTAATATAATTTTAAGTGTATAAATTTAAAACAGTATTTGTTAATAAAGAAATTAATACTTTTTCGTTTCATTTTCTTACTCTGTTGGTAAATATTTAGACGGTCATGGACTAGATAATTTATTTTACAGGTATTTTATAATATACTAGCTGCGCTCTGCGGTTTCACCCGCGTGGCTCCGCTTCTCGATAAATGGGTTATCAAAGAATTTTCCAAATCGGACCAGTACCTAGTTCTTGAGATTAGCGCGTTCAAACAAACAAACAAACTCTTCACCTTTATAATATTAGTATAGATTTGTTTTTGGCACAATGTCTGTGGCCCAATAGCGTTGGCTAGCAATTACTGATAAGCGGAGTTATGATAAATTACGTCGTAGAGAGATGATGTTTTTTTTACATGAAAAAAAGTAAATATGTATACAAAAACAGATTTCATTTGACTTAGTAACCACTTAAATATTTACCTATATGAATGTCGTAGGTACTTTCATGCCGCATCAACAAATATTGCAAAGTACAGAAGGTACAAAGCAAGGTATTAAAATGAAATGGCTCTTAAACCAAGTGGTCATTTAGCAACATCAAACAGTATTTACCCTCTTATTTGGGTTCGATTCCCACAAAAGAGGTTTTACATTTCATCGGTTTTTTGAAACGTTTTACGAGAAGCTCGATATATATGTTAATGTTATACAAATATTGCTATTCTTTGCATGTATTTCATGAAGTTCTTAGAATTTCCTTGTCAACAAAGATTTTTAACGTTATTGCTTGACGTATAAGTTTATGGTAAATATTTTGTGATCGTTGATGGCTTTTTGATTTAATACATAATTTTGTACAAAATTAATTGTGTTATATAAGAGAGAACCACCATAATTATTTAAAAAATATAACTTCCTTTCTTAAATGTTATAATTATAATAAACTAGATTTCCGCCCGCGGTATCGCCCGCGTTTTCAAAGGAAAACCCGCATAGTTCTCGTTCGCGTGGGATTTCCAGGATAAAACCTATCCTATGTGTTAATCCAAGTTACCTTCTATATGTGTGCTAAATTTCATTGTAATCAGTTCAGTAATATTTGCGTAAAAGAGTAACACACACACACATCCTCAGAAACTTTCGCATTTATAATATTAGTAGAATAATTTTGTACAAAATTAATTGTTCTATATAAGAGAGAAGCACTATAATTTAAAAATATAACTTCCTGTTTTTTATATCGGTGTTTAATAAATATTGTTAAAGGCGTTATTACTTTTTTGATGATAATAAATTGAATTATCTGTTGTAGCCAACAGAGTGCCTTCATACAGAATTATAATAAAGAAATGAAAGCAGTATAAAAAAAAAATATTCATGTAAATGCGTAAAAAACAACTCTTGTAATTATACATTTTCTTAAAAACTGAAATATAAACATGGCTGGGACTCCAGATGGCTCGTCATAAACAAGCTAATCTCGTTAAAACCTAAAATGCCTAACGTAAAGCAGAAGATTCAAAACATACGAGAAAATTCATCTCTTGAGTCCATAAAAATATTTATCCATCAATTCTTGAGTTACGCAAAGATGAGTGAGGGAGGGAAAAGAGGTGTTCGCTTTTGGGACGGACTTTAAACACTACACTAATATTATATAGAGGAAAACTTTGTTTGTTTGTTTGTAATGAATAGGCTCATAAACTACTAGACCGATTTTGATGAAATTTGGCACAGATAATCTTTAGACCCTGAGAAAGAACATAGGCTACCTTTTATTTCGAAATATGTACCACGGGCGAAGCCGGGGCGGACCGCTTGTCTATAATATAATAGGGGTGAATTTTTGAAATAGACGTGAATGGCATGAGCGACATTACAATCACTCAAACTTCTCTTTGATGTAGACCGCTAAGGCTTCGGGGAGCTGTCTGAAAGAAACCGGGTATCCTAACCTGTATTTAAAATTATTTTGCTATCTTTATTGTTTAATAAAGACGAGAAGGTTTTTTTTACTACACCACACACAGTTTTTAATTGAGTTGCATGTAATGATGATGCCTTTTTTTCCGATTTAATTTGTAATTACATTCTTACAAGTTATTCTATGACGATAAAACACTGTTGAAACCTGTATAAAAATACTTATAAGTCCTTATTCTTATTTAAGGATCGATACATTTATAATAACTCATTTATTAACGTAAAATAAAATTATTCATTGATACATAAAAAAAATTATTTAATTACAAATAAAAAAAAAAAAACATTTACTAGTGGTAAATGGTAATAGGTACACACAAATGGCTGAATAAATCCTTAGTCGTACTCCGTGAAGTATGAATCTAACTACTAGAGAATAAAAGTCTCAGCAAACAATATTTTTAGAAAATTTCTTGCAAATCCACCGCAAATCCGTCCCTGCTTTCGTAATCATCACAGGGCTCGTCTTCCCGACGAAAGTTAAGGGCGCATTATAAAAAATTCAAACTTATTTACCCTTTGTAACTCACTGGAAGAAGTATTGAATGTTATTATGTCAAAAGAAATTTTAAATAAATGGTTACTCCACTTTTAGCCAAAGTGACTGTAAATTATGTAGTAATAAGTAAAGTTTAAAATTGTGAACTTTTTGCTATGAATTGATAAGATTATGGAAATGACATTATTTTTAGGGGAATGATATTATAATATTTATTCTTCTGATGTAAAAATAAAACAATTCATATTAAGAGATACCTACATCAAATCAAAGATCAAAGTATATTATTGTAAGTTCAACAGATGCTTAGTATAAATAATAGGTACTGGTAGGTAAACAAAATCATGTTTAATATTTGAGTTGAAGATATTTCAAATAGCAATTGCATTTATTTATTGATTATTATTGCTATTGATTAAAAATTTAAGCTAGGAAAGAACGCTTTGCTAGTCATCACCATCTGAGCCCATAGATATTTTTTACCCCAAATTTAAGACAATTTGGAAACATTAAAATTAAGCCGTTCAATGAAAATATTGGCAAAGATTTAATTAATAGCTTGAAGCTCATCGGAAAATTTGTTTATAGGAAATTTGTTAAATAAATTAATGGCTGCTGTGGTTGTGAGTTTTTAATCGTTTCTGTGAAATTCAATTGAAAGTTTTATAAATTAATTTGATTTAACTTATTAATTAAGAATATAAATTTATAGATAGATATAATATTGTTGTACTACATGTAATATTTTCATATAAAAAATAAGTAGATATCCAAGGAAAATTATATTCCTGTAAATAAACAAAAATTATAATCAAAAGACTGCCAGCTTAAATTAATTCAGGAAAATTTTATTATGAGTGAAAGCAAAGTGGCGGGAAATTTTATTTTGCAGAGTTTTGCATACATTTAGAGGGGTGATGTGTCTCCGCAGTCCCCGGGGCCAGATTCCCCGGGACCATTTGAACGATTGCCCCGGTTTGTCCCATCGCTCACTGTGTCTATTTCGTTAGAATTTGTTGAGACAAATCTGGGGTATAATTGTTTAACAAAAGTATAAGGAATCGCGTGTATTTTGGTCATATAGATTGAAAACTTTGAATCATGACAATATGTAGGCACCTCAAATTCATTATTTTATAGGATGTTTTTTTTTAATTTTCATGTTTTTAATTGTGTGGTAGATTTTGTAGCAGAATAAACCTTTCATTATTTATTTACAATTTATACTTAATCTTTATGAAAATATAGCCCTATGTTTTCGTCTTCATTATATTTGCTGTTGTTACTTGTTCTTTATATTTTAAATTCGTCTCTATTTAAAAAGAAATGTAAATAGTTAATCGAGATAAAATTATTCATTTCTTAGTAGTTCAATGTTTTTACTTTTTACCAACTTTAACATCGACTTTGAAATTACTATTAAATTATTATTTAAGGGCCGATTTTTCAATGCTTGGATAAAACTTATCCGTCCAATAAAGTATTACACGTATTAAAACGTCACGTAAACTGTCAAATACGGGCAATGAGAATACGTTTTTAAAATGGTAGTTTTATACATTATTCGACGAATAAGTTGAAGACCAAGGATTGAAAAATCAGCCCTAAAACTCATTCCCACTGCGAAGGAGCTTAACTTAATGGAGTACCTACCTACTCAAATATTGAAGAGATTTCATTTCAAGTTCATTTAGTGCAATGAAATAGAAATGACATGTCTATACATTTAATTAAGTTTATGTCAGATAACACGAGACTCAAAAGCACAGATCTAGTACAAGGTAGATCTGTGCTCAAAAGTATTGATAAAATGTTGTCTGTGGTCGGAATAGACATTAAAAAAGTAATAAACAATGTAGAGAGTAGAGATTTGCGCGGCAATTTTGACAGCTGATTTGGTTCATTCGGTTCTGTTAAAATGAAGTGTTGAACTTTTGCCATTGGAGAAAAAAAGACTACCTACTATTTCATTCCTATCGTGTACATTATAGGTTGTTTTTCGGAGCGCTTTACCACGAATTGTCATTACTTATTATAATATTATTAAATATAATGTTTGTTCAATTGAAAAATATTTGATTAAACTTTCATGCAAAAAAGAACCAGTCCGAAAAAGTTATATTGGAATTGAAAATAGTCTCTTGAATTTTAATACTTTTGGATACGACGAGAAAATTATGCAGACAAGCTGAGGAGATAGAAATTACCTAATATTTAAATTATAAAGAAACAAGGGTATCGAAAACTAATTTTCTGTGTCTTTTTAGTGTTATATTACTATGACGATTGTTGATAACGAAAAGTCAATTTATCAAAAGCAAATAAAAATAAAATGCGTTTTTCTACCTGACTTTAAGTACCGTAATAAACTTCTCATATGAACCGGGTAAAGGCTTAAAGTCTTTATAGTTGAGTGGTGAAAGGGAATCAATAAATAGCAATAAGACGCCGTCACGGAACGGCTTTCACGGAACCTTTCGAATTCCGTAACTCCCTATAAATGTTCATGCGACGATTTTTATGTGAGTCCAGGACAAGGATGACGAAAATATGGATGTGGTTAAAATGCTGTAGTGTGTAATGTAATGTATGTGTGCGTCATAGGTGGTCATAGTATATAGTCCTGTTGTTCTTCAGTTTAAGTTCAATTCAATAGAATATACTACAGCTTACAGTCGAGTCAAGTGTTTCATTTACTACAAGCCATTGCAATGCAATTACATTTTTTTTTCGATTTGCAATAGGTAAATTGTTGCATTCGGAGGCAAACATCGCAACAAGAACACTGGAATCTATAATCCAGACACTCGTAGTAAATGCATTGTCTATTCGCTTGCAGTTTATTATTTATTGACTTGGTAAATTTCCCAGTTATATTAGGTACATAAGAATATAATATAAGCCATGAATGAATATAATATAAGCAGTGAAATGCAGCAATTTTTGTTGTTTCTTTTACTAACAATTTAGAGAGACTAACAGAGTATAGAGATAAATAACGAAGCCAGTCTGTGCGTGGGTGTACAAGCGGTCCCGTTTTTAAACACAACCGAGTTTTTATGCTAAATTTAAGCCAAATTAATTTTTTATTGTTCTGAGAGATTAATGAAATGATTGCTTAGTCAAAGTTGACGTATAAATAAACTCTACATCAAAGAAAAAACATAATTCCATTGCGCATCCACATTTACTACTTCCAAAGCACCACTGCCTAACTTTTTCGCTACAAATGAATTCCTTTCTCATTGGTGCGTGCCCCGCATGTGGAGGCTGGCTATTGTGGCACCAATATGTACCCCTAACTAAGCTTTGTGTCGATATGAGTGAGCCAATTAGCCAGGTGTTGAAGTACCTGTAGCGGAGGGCTGTTTCGATTGCAGTTAGATATGTTAATGTTAAAGTCTTTTTTCTTTGTGTGTTTGAGTGATGCAAGAGTTTGGTAGATCATTTTGTAAAATTGAAGAAGAAATTGAAGAAGGCTTTTTATCCTATTGTTAAACATAGTTTTGTCTTACCGATATTATCAATATCAAACTTTCACATTTAGCAATAATATTAGGAAGGATAGAAAGGAGTAACATAACATTGTGTTGCGTACGAGGTTTTAAACTTAACTACGTTTCCAGCATGATCGAATTAACACACTCAACGGTGCAATTACATCAAACGAACATAGAGCTAGAGCTCGTGATGCTGTGCGCTTTTTTACACTAAAATAATAATTTGACATAGTGAGGTAAAATGAGCATTCGCTCGTTTGATGAAGATGCACCGTAAATGCAGTAATCCTATTAACAATCACTGACACTTATAAAATCACAAATATTAAAAACTCTGAAAAGACAAACAACAAAAAATAACAGAGAGATTTTAGTAATTACAGTCACCACGAAATGTTCGCTCAAATTACAACAGATTATTATCACCTTTAAATAAATTATGCATAATATTTCAATAAGCCGGCCATTTTTGATTTTAGCTTTAATATGAATGGCAAGTAATTAACATCGTATTGTATCGATTGCTGATATACGTCGGGATTATAACGTTATGGCCTTATTTGTCGAATTTTAAATTAATTATGTAGATTGTATGTACAATCATGTGTAAGTACCTTGTTGAAATGGTTAAATATTTAATTAAATTAGATTGAGCCGTTTGGAACCCTTCATCAAATGAAATTCAAATCATTTATTGCATACCAATACATTTTTACATGCATATTAGCAACCGTATGCAGGTATAGCAATACAATCCTACTAATATTATAAAGGCGAAAGTTTGTATGGATGTTTCAGAATAACACATAGGATAGGTTTTATCCCGGAAATCCCACGGGAACGGGAACTATGCGGGTTTTCCTTTGAAAACGCGGGCGAAGCCGCGGGCGGAAATCTAGTATAGGTACTAAAACATTGTCATTATTATAACACAATCATTAAGGATGTTGAATCAATTAAGAGATTGGTTGGATTAATTATGAACTCGAACTAGCAGTTTATGCCTATTTCAGTTTCGTTTCAAATTAATTCTCTTGTATTCCTGTAATTCTATTTTCATTATTTTTGTTGGTAATTAAATATTATGCTTTTTTGCGGTTCTGTTTTACATTATCATCAATTAATAAAAGGGATAATCAGATACGAACAAATAACATATTTTGTTTCGGTGTATTATTTTAATTAAAGCATAGGGTTATTTATTGTAATTAAGGTCGATTTACTCAAGTTATGTAAACTGGGGAAGGTGGGTAATGGGTAAATTGAAACTATAAATCCGGGATCTGTAGACCTCCCAGAGCTAATATTGCGACGGACCCCTGAATTTTGCATATTACGGTACCCTAATTTTGAAATTATTTGCCGTTTGAAGTCAACTAAGTTCGCATGTTTTGGGTATATGAAACTGTTTAAGGAAGTGCAATTTATGTTTCTTTGGGCTTGGGTTATGCGTGTGTTTGTCGTACCTAAGTGGATATAGAAAACTCTTAATATACTTATTTGTAGCAAGCATTATTTTGGACTTCCAAACTTACTAATGGTAAACATAGAAAGTTCTAGATCTTAATAGGTACCTATACGTGAAGTAATGCGATAAGTGTTATTACTATGGTGTTAACAATTTTTTGCAAGTGTCAATAATTTAGACATCAACAACACAGCATACTCCTTGCATACTCTATGGTTGAAGGCTGATAGAGTCTCAGATAATCACAGTTCTGATACTCAAATTAGTAGCACTGTTTATTTGTGGGAATATTTTGACTAAGCGGTTCAGTATGATAGCAAATTCAAGGATTTAAGAGCTAACATCTGCCCTTATTTAGTCACACATGTGCCTATAATATACTAGTTGTGTCCCGCGGTTTTACCCGCATTGCTCCGCTCCTGTTGGTACTAGCGTGATTATAAATAGCCTTATAGCCTTCCTCGACAAATGGGCTATCTAACACCGAAAGAATCTTTCAAATATGACCAGTAGTGCCTGAGATTAGCGCGTTCAAACAAACAAACTCTTCAGCTTTATAATATTTATAGTATAGATTAATAACATTAGTATAACACATTATTTTTCACGAGAGAAGCATTTTGGACGTCATTACCACAACGCACAGTGTACCTTGTGATTTATAACAACCTGCCCGTCCCATTATTGTGCATGAGTTATGAATGGATAATAAATAGCTATTTATAAAAATATTTATTTTCATTTACCAGTATTTATTACGAGATGTTCGAGCTTTCGCGTTTTGCCGGGTCATAAATCGTGCTAATGATGGTTTGAGGTTATGTTCGTTTAAGATATTATAATATTTATTTTTAAACAGACTTCAGTACTTACCTATTGATGTTCAGTTTAGAATAATTTGATATATAAAATTCTCGCGTAGCAATGTTACTTACCGTACTCCTCCGAAACGGCTGCATCGATTCTCATGTTTGATGTGCATATCGGGCATCTATTTTTCATACCCCTAAGTGACAAGTACAACGTTTGCCAGGGAGCTAGTCTTATTATAATATTAAGCTCCTTAAATTCATGAATCATTATCTATTGTGACTTAATAATAATTCTGATTAAACTTACTAGTCAAATTTAACCTTACGGAGGACAATTGTAATATTACACTCCGCATTATTTCACCCCTGGTCATCTTTACGACCTCCAGGGTTATTTGTATGGAGCTAAGGCTCTTATCAAAAGTTCTTAGACGTCACGTACGTAACTCCATTATGAGTGAACGTGACATGTCACAATGAATTTCACAAAAAAATCAATTTCGCTATTTAGGATTAAGCAGAAAAACAAAACTCAAAATCATACCTTTATTTTTTTCAAAACTCAAAATCATACCTTTATTTTTTTCAATTACCTAGACTTCTTCTAGAAGCACTTTTGAATCGTCATATCATAGTTTTACTATTAAGCACCGATTCGGAAAACAGTTTTTATAGAGAAGAACCGACAAAAAACTGCATAGTTGCTCTTTAAAAACATTTCAAGATAAATATTCAATTACCGATGTTTATAAAGCTTATTTAGAACTTTAAATTCTCCATTTGTTTGGTATCCAATTAAACAGCACAGAACTACTTCAAAGACGAAATACGTATTAAAACTCGTGCTTAATATAAAATATTTTAATAGGATAGCAGCAATTTATTTGCGAAGTAAGATATTGCAGTCGCGTTTGTCAACTCCGCTCTGTCTGCACTTCATCAGGGAGTTTTATTGCGTTTCTTTTGAAAATATAACTTTTTATTGTGTTGACTTTATTCAAAGCTTGAAAAATGAGATAGCGACTAAGAAAACTTTCTCAATTTAGCGGAACGCAAGTTATTTCGAATATTAAGTGGATATTTCAGGTATCATGGTAATGATATATTAATTCGTGTTGCTGTCTGAGACTGTCGCAGCAGTAGAAAGTTTTTAAGAAAATCTGATTATTAACACATAAATGTTCAAAAAAATTCAATAAAAATTAGCAAAAATCAGCAGAATGCATCTACAAGATTTCATTCCATGAAAATCTTCAAAGAAAACTCAGCCAATAAAAAGTGCATGAAAAGCTTTCTTGAATAAAGTTAATTTTGAGTTAGCAAGTTGCGAACTAAAATTAAAAAAGCAAGCGGATGAAATTATCCGAAGATCTAACCTCATTTCTACAAAAGTGTTAAATTCAGTTACCTACTAGCAATTTAATTATATGCATCGGTTTGAATTCTGTCCGGTTGGCGAACATTAAATTCGCATTACTGATATTTAACGACCGTTCCTTGGTATATTGAGGATGTTAATAAGTTGAGTAGCGTTTTATTATATGTATATGCAATGTTTGCGAATTATTCGTTGAGATGTTTTGCAAGGAACAGAGATGTTATGTTTTGGGAATATTAGCATATGATTCTACAATATCTACATTGTATGTTTTATGTATTATTCAATGTTTTAAGGGGACTAGAAGAGCTAAACGCGAGTTTTATAATGCTTTAATACACTTTGCTTTAATATACTTTGGACACACATATGTGTGATGGTATGAGAATCTACTGTGTGTAATTCGTCAACGTATTTTTGCAAATGAAAGGAAAATACTAACATATACTTGTAAAAACAAATAGGTAGACCGAATAGAACTCTTCTAAGATACCATAGCGTTTTAAAACAATTCTATTATACCTATGTTATAAATACAGGTTTCAATCTTTAATTTAAATTGATTTAAAAACCTACCAGTCGATATTTTTTATATTTTGGATCATTAGGACCAAAATCAACAGGAATGAAAACTTAAATAAAGTAATGTTAAAGCGAACTATAAAAGAGCGAAAAATTATCATTACAAAATCAACAGTATTTAAAATCTTAGCTAAAATTTCTAATTTATTCTCTTAGCTACGAGTTTGTGAGCTTGAAGGTGACTTAACTTTGTTCAGGCGCAATAGACTGTGAAATGTCTTTCAAAAAGCCAAACAGAGAGACAAAATAGTTGCGAAGACTAAAGTTGCTCTTGCGCACTAGCTCTTATGTTTATAAAATACACTTATGTGAAGTATTTAGAAATGTTTTGTATTATTTTATATGTTTCATGAAACTAATAATAAAGATAAAAACTTAGTCTAGTATGAAATTCGTGAATATGTATTATTATAATTAATTTAAGGTTTTTAGATGTAGTTGCTATTTAAGAAGATTTACCATTTAAAATTGTATAACATGATAATTTTAAAAGTATGACTAGGTAATACATATAATTTTGAAAATCATTTGGCGATGAAATTATTGATCGTAAAAATGTACATAGCAACCCCTTTTTAAATAAGCTCAAAAAAAACTAGAAGCGAATTCCATTTTCACATTCACTTTACTATTAAACATTTCGAAATAAACGTGACATAAACGCGATTAACCTTTGATCTATTGAATAATTTTCGTATAAAATATATTCGTGAAATGTTCATTGTTTTAAATATTTATAAGAGAAGCCATCAATCTGTAATTGAGTTGGTTCCATAACGCACGGACGCGCAGCGTACAATGTTTTTTAACAATATTACAGCAGGCGTAATGAATATCAGCGCTACGGATTTTGGTCGCAGCAAATGCTGAGACTTTTATCAAAAGGTTTATTTGTATTTTAATACGTTATTGTCGGTTTTATAAACAGTGCATGGCTCTTTTGTAAACATGTTGCAGGAAATTATTTCTGTTATTTTAAGGTAAAGCTTAAACAATAAAAATCATAATATTATTGTGATGAGCTGTCTCGTCTGTTATTTTAAATAAACCATTTATTTACAATATTAATTAGTAGGTAGGTAAATCAAATAGCAACTGGTAATAAGATATTTCAGAATTAATGAAATAAAAATAGAGCAGACCTTATTTGTAATCGTGATCAAATACAATACCTATTTGGAATGACGGTCCAAAGTTGCACCTACTTAAATTATATTTTACAGTTATTTGTACCTTATAATGCAATTTAAACCTATTGTCATTGTGTTGGGTGCTGCAATTTTGATCAACATATTATTTACAACACGTACAAAATGTTGCTCAGAAGAATGTAACTTTTTTCATATATAATACATATTATACGTATATCATATTCTACATTTATATGTAGGACAAAGTAACTCACAAATAAATAAAAATATAATACGTAATCTAATCTAATATCTAATATCTAATATATATTATAAAGGCGAAAGTTTGTAAGGATGTATGGATGTATGGATGTTTGTTACTCTTTCACGTAAAAACTACTGAACCGATTACAATGAAATTTAGCACACATATAGAGGGTAACTTGGATTAACACATAGGATAGTTTTTATCCCGGAAATCCCACGGGAACGGGAACTATGCGGGTTTTCCTTTGCAAACGCGGGCGAAGCCGCGGGCGGAAATCTAGTATTATATAATTCAATTCTACATTTCAAACACATTACAGCTAGCGAGAGCTTACAAGCTGACTGAGAGGTTGTTCAAAAATTTATCAAGAAAGTAGCCACATAGATATTATTCGTGTCTTCTTGTCCATTAGTTTATCAAGACTAGGTATTTAAAATATACTTAATATATATTTTCACATAAAATATTGAAATAAAATGTTATAACTTGTAAAGTTGTTTGTGTGTATTCTCATATAAAATCTATCGATAAAGATAAAGCAAACAAAATATTTTAATCTATACTATATAATATTATAAAGCTGAAGAGTTTGTTTGTTTGTTTGTTTGAACGCGCTAATCTTGGGAACTACTGGTCCGATTTGAAAAATTCTTTCGGTGTAAGATAGCCCATTTATCGAGGAAGGCTATAGGCTATCATCACGCTAAGACCAACAAGAGCGGAGCAATGCGGGTGAAACCTCGGGGAACAGCTAGTAACTTATAAAACAAACATAGTTGAATAGTTCAAACTTTTGGGCCCAAATTAAAAACTTGTTATTTAATAATATACATATTTTCACCGAAAATATAGCAACAATGTTTTCCCAGGTTTTAAGCCAATGTTAAAATATACATCGATCTTTTGATTTCTCGTTAGCGAATAAATTATTCATGACCGCACCCCTTCACCAGCCTTATTTTTCACAAAGATTTCACCAGTTATTATTATGATGAAAATTTCAGTGATGACTTTCTTACGTGTTCTGTTTATCCTTATTTCTATTTGGCATTTTTCTCTCGTATTCGTTGCTTTCGCAGTACATTTGTTACTGTTATTTTTAATTAAATTTTGTTTTTGTTGTGTTTGATGGAAATGTGCAACTGAAGTTTGAGATGTTTGTATTTTTTATAATTATTAATGAATGGTGAATAAATCTAAAAGTTTAATGTTTTTACATACCAAACACAAAATTAATTTAATAACCTACGTTGATTTGATATGTCGTCCGTTTAAAAAGTTATACGTCGACAATGTTAAAATTGATATAAATTATATAAAGCGAAAAAGAAAATTGAACAACGATTAGGTACTTATAGAAATATGAATATTTATTTTCATCTAGTTCTGAAACGAAGACTTCTCGCGAAACCCGTATTTATGTAATCCATATTTTATCAGATATATTTATTTGTTCCGAGAATTCAGATATGAGTTGCGGATGAATAGAGTTAATAAAAATGGTTTTCAAAATCATATCAAATTAGCGAGATATTTTTTCCCGATTCCTAATACATACCTTTTTTTAGGATAAATTTCTGAGTATATTCTGTTTTTTGATCGATTTTCCAGCAATAAGAATGCAATCTTGTTTCCCTTTCTTTGCGAGACATGATCAAATAAAAAATAAACATGTTTATTGTGCCACAGAAACAAGAATAAACAATCGGCCCACGAAAGAGCACAACAGGGGCTTTAGACAAAGTAACAATTAAAAAACGATAACGAAGTTAGAAAAGGCAAAAATGTATGGGATTGACATACGCCGCGTTAGATCACGTGGTCTATCTAATGTCAATCCCATACATTTTTCCTTTTCTAACTTCGTTATCGTTTTTTAATTGTTACTTTGTCTACGGGCCCAGGCAGACAATAGATATAATCCTACTATTAATAATATTATAAATGCGAAAGTTTGCGAGGATGAATTTTGTTATTCTTTCACGAAAAAACTACTGAACCGATTATATTGAAATTTGATACGTAGGAAGCTGAAGACGTAGAATAAGACATAGGCTATGGCTTTTTATCCCAGAAATCTCAAGGGAACTATGCGGGTTTTTCTTTGAAAACGCGGGCAAAGCCGCGGGCGAAAATCTAGTATTACTATATCTACGTCTATAATCTCGTGTATATCCGTAACTAATTTACAGAAACACATTGTATTCTCCATGGAGCCGAAACACAATTCCCACAGCGTGCTACAGAGTCGCACACATTACGGTTTCGCAGTTTTGTCCTACGAAATATTGCTTTTGACAGCTGCTCCTAGGAAGTTTTTAGAATATTTCCCACTGAGATTGTATTTGTAGGCAGCGCACGTATGTACGTGGCGCGCCTGTGGTTCCCAAAGTGTGATTAATTATTTTAGTGTACTTATATGTTATGGATATACATAAATAAATAAATCTATACTTATTTATTAAAAATATAGAGCTGAAGGGTTTCTTTGAATGCACTAATCTTTGACACTAATGCACCTATTTAAAATAAAATTATTTCAACATTTGTTATGTATGTGATCTTTGAGTGCAAAAATTAGCAAAAGGTATATATGTATATTGCGTCACGCGCGAAGCCAGGTTGTAGTAAGTTTAACAATGCTTCAGGTCCAATGTTTCAGAAACTTAATTATAATTTCACAAAAAAAAAAACATAGCGATGAACAAGCGTAAAAAAACAGACACAGATGGACTAAAATAACAGACTACATTAAATGGTTATGATAATATAAACTGTCCTAATTTCTCATTTATTATTCATCGGTAATATTTTTGAGCCTTAAATCAACTTATTAGCATGGCCTTAATACAAGCTATAAAAATAAGTATAACACGAGGAAAATAACTCATAGATTATTTTGAGCAATAAGCAAACCATATCTTAATAGTTTCGTAATTATTATGTACTAGCTTTCCGCCCGCGGCTTCACCCACGTTATCAAAGAAAAACCCGCATAGTTCCCGTTCCCGAGGGATTTCCGGGATAAAATCTATCCTATATAATTAATCCAAGTTATCCTCTATATGTGTGCTAAATTTCATTGTAATCGGTTCAGTAGTATTTGCGTGAAAGAGTAACAAACACACACATACACATCCTCACAAAATTATAATGTAATTTTACACAATTTGGGAATCACTGGCGGGCACAGAGCGAACAAGCTGCAATCTGTAGTTTGTGTTCCATAGCTCTCGTATGACGCAGTGTTAGCCTTTGATTTAACTTGAATTAGTTCTGATTTCAGTAAACCGTGATAAATAATGTTGTGCTAAATGCTTTGCATTTATACGTGTAATAAGATATGAAATAGTAGGTATGCTCTGAAGGGTAATCTCGCAACCTAATTGGTTGAACTTAGATTTGGGTATTCGTCAATATTTAAGAAGATTTTTTTAATACGTATTGTGTAAGAATGTGTGAATATAAAGGACGATTTTTAGTTTTATTAAGGTTATAAAAGAGATAGTGGAATGCCCATTTCCATCGAAAATATTTATAGTTTTTGAATAGATACGCAAGTAATCGTAGGCTCACTCTCTTTAAATATGAATGAGGCAACTGCAAACTGCAAAGTAAAATTTAGAGACTATTGACATACCTATTAAAAAAAATAGAGACATAACAATCACATCGTCTAGCGTAATAATTAACACAAACACTAGTAAACAGCAAAACACCGTCACACCCATCTGCTAATTCATTATCATATAATCTTAGCGATTTACGTTCAAAGGTAGTTAATTCTTGGCATAATGAAGATTACAGTGATGCTTCTGACAAGGTATTATGGGGATATATTGATCCAATGGATTAAAGTTTACTGCTAATTATTCTTAATAATTCGGCTTGGATTTACTCGTTTTATAGGCGGATTCGTATGTTTATTGGTGGTAATGATTTTTGTGGAAATAGATGTAAAGGCGACCGCAACAGTTCGTACATAAATTTCATCTCTACTTTCATATTCTTTGCGTTTAGCTTTGGGTTAAGGCATTTCTATTTACAAGAATGATTCATAAGTTAGAACAGTTTTGAATTTAAAACGAAAAACAAGAAATGAATTTACAGACCTATATACCGTCCTAAAAACCGACCTAAATACCGTCTGAAACAAAGTCGTTGTCGCTGTCTATCCATCTCTATGTATCCTTAAGTCTTTCAAACTGCCTAACATATTTTGAAGCGATTTTTTTAATAGATAGAGTGGCTATAAAAGAAGGTGTAATTCGTAGTAACTATTATCTAATATATGGTTTAAGTATACAATTTTGTTATACATACATATACGATGCCAGCGAAGCTGCGATTAGACAATATAGAAGTTGCAGTTTAAAATACAAATCAATCAATATTTCTTCTAAAGTACATACATTAGAAGGAACAAGCTACACTAGACTGAGAAGGAAATTCGCGACCATTATCCCTGATACGGGATTTACCGGGATTCCAAATGTCCGTGTTAAGGTGCAAGCTACAAATCTCACTAATTCCTTATGCTTACTAGAGCTTGTACACTGATAATTCTCACAATACGTTACTAAGATGAATTACTTCATAATGCTTTGAATTTTCTCGTTACTAAGATTATTTCATAATTATTTTAATGTAAACTTTAAAATAATAAGTTTATCGGAAGCCTCAATTCGCAGCTTGCAGTTGCTATAAGATACCACTGTTAAAATTATTGTATAAAAGTTTCTTTTTAGAAATAAGCATCATTAGGCGATTATTTTTCTTCATGTAGGTACATAATTGATAAACATGCAAATTTGTAAACGCTACGGTGCACTTTTAATCAAGTAGTAATAGTATGTTAAGTACAAAACCCTATTACCTATTTGTTCTGTGCTATTACCATTGTTACAAAAAGTATTCGCCGACCTAAGATAGCTAAGGGTCACAAAGGGAACCCTTTTTATTCTGTTAAACATATACTCACGTCTTTTCATCCTCTTTAAGGTCCGTACATTGTCACACGAACGTGTATATTGCGAATGCTCATTAGGTGACATTTAGCATTAGACGCATCTGCCCGGTTACCCTTGTAAAAACAACGTTTATTTCAGCAATCATCTTACAAACGCGGTTATAATTCCGCCCTAAAAAATTACAGCTCGCGGCGTAAGCTCCAAATGTTTTTTTAAGGTTATTATAAGTGAATTACGAATTACCGCTGGGTTCTGTACAAAGTAACGGGCCTTGTTAAATTCTTAATGGCGCTATTCAATTTTTTTGCCCTGGATTTTGGTTATTACCATGTAATTTGAAGTTATATTCATTACGTAAAAGGTTGTTAAATTAATGTAGGTTTTACATGTAGCTTGATAGAGAAATAATGGTTTTGTTTGCACATAGAATTTAGTAAGGCGCCAACTTGTATGGTAAATGGTAATAATCTTAAACAAACTTTCATGTTTACAATATTGTTGAGAAACGTACTGCTTGCATATTCATCGAACCAAGTTTTCTGCCTCGAATTGCGCGGAATGGTTTGAACTATATCTGTAAATAAATACGTCTATTTATAACACAAACAACACTGACACAATATAATTATATAACACAACACAATAATAATTATATGCTGTACATTCCAGATATTAGAAGCATCAATGGTCCGGGAGCCAGCAGCAGATTTTATGACCAAGTTCCTCTCAAGCGGTAATTAGTAAAATGCATCAAAGTATAGTATTATGAAGCCTCGTGAACGTCAGCTGGAGCTCGGTTGGGGGGAAGAGCGGTTGTAGCCTCCCGTATCAGCTGACGGTTTTTCCACCAAGATACAGCCAGCTGACATATATATTTATCCACAGTTACATATAAGCTATCATCAGGTAAATTTTTGTTTGAGAGGAAATAACGGAAAATAAATTTTTCTTTAAATTTAACTTTCATGTTCGAGACACCAGCTGACGTATAATACACCATGTTGTAACCAGCTGACTATTTTTTTTCGTTGAGATATTGGGTTAGCTACAATTTGACAAATTTTTAGCTGAGAGGAAATGAATGAATGAATGTATTTTTTTTCCTATGTGCGTGGGAGGCTACAACCGCTCACCCCCCCAACCGAGCGCCAGCTGACGTTCACGAGGCTTTATAATACTATACTCTCATGCGTCTGACGAATTATCTCTTGAGAGGAAATAGTTAACCAAATTTGCACCTGGCTCCCTAACCACAAGTAATCTAAGTTTTAGGAAGAGTAGGTATGTATTACACTGAAGTCTGAAAGATCTGTTAGAAATAAAACAACGTACGTGTAGCAGAAAAAACATCATATTTCCATCTGGGATACAAACTTAAGTTTAAATGCCATTAATCTAGACATTAAAGTGTCTTGATACTTTATAGAGCAAGAAAAAACGTTGTGTGGTTTTATGAAACCACGGTAAAAGTGAAACTGTTCGAACGGTTCCGAACACTGCTTTGTGTAGCGCATGTCGCGTGACGGTCGGCTGCCGACTCGGCAGCCGCGATACATGCGACATGCGCTACACATACCAAAAAGTTTGAGACGATGTAATAAAAGTTTCACTTTAAATATTAAAAGGTTACAACATTTACATTAATATCATTAGAAGAATTTAATCGAGTTAATCTTTCCCTACATTTTAGATGACATTTTGAAAAATGAGTCAAATCAGAGAACTTTTTATTTGATTTTAAAATATTGCTAAACGATTGTCATAAATTATGATTCGATTGAATGAATATTCAATTATACAGTCGCGCCGCTCGTTTTGGGATTTTTAGCAAAGTTCCCGTGTCAATTAAAAGTTTTAGTAGCAAATTCATTTGAATAATTTATGTTAAGAGTGTCTGACACGTATTGGTTTCTGGCTCAGTTTTATTATAATGATAAGATGGCACTTGGGTCATTTGTTTAATGTTTAGTGGCATTTGTGTTAAAAAAAATATATTTTTTGCGACAGATAATAAAGACGGATTTATTGTGTAAATGAATTAATTAGGAATGAATAATGAATGAATATACTTTATTTGCACCAGTAACAAAATAACAACCAAAAAAACAAAAAATAGAAAAAACGTACAAAAAGGCGGCTTATTGCTAATACAGCGATCTCTTCCAGGCAACTTTAGGTCAAGGATCATGTAAACCTACTTTCAATTAATTTACGTGTTAATGTTCCTATAAATTATAGGTATATTTTATACTTTTACGTTTTTGAAGTATAAATGGATGCCACAATAATTAATCAAACGTGATTGTGAATGTATTTAGATTATTAATAGTTATAAAGCAATTATGCCAATTACAGATATCCAGGATCTCCTTTTCAAATTGATTGGAAACATAGCCCTATGTTAACAGTTGAAACCTAATCTTACACACATAGGCATCCACTATAACTGCGTATAGTACCTATGTATCTTATTCAGTACATTCTACATAGGTATCTTTGTTCGAAGATAACTTACTTCTCTCTTTATACAATGACTAGCTTACCGCCCGCGGCTTCGTCCGTATTTTCAAAGAAAAACCCGTATAGTTCCCGTTTCTGTGAGATTTCCGGGATAAAATCTAACCTATATGTTAATCCAAGTTACCCTCTATATGTGTGCTAAATTTAATTGTGATCGGTTCAGTAGTATTTGCGTGAAAGAGTAACAAACATACACACACACACACACATCCATCCTCACAACCTTCGCATTTATAATATTAGTAGGATAGGATAGGATAGGATGACATGGGTATACATATTGCATAAGTAGAATAAACAGAATGAAGCTATCTGTTTCGGATACATGTTCTGGAATCTTCTGACACATGACATGACACTGGAAAGGATAAACCGCCGCAATTAAAACGGTATTCAATTAAAAATAAATGAAGCAGGGGTACGTTTGCTTTATTCAGCATTTAGTTTTGCCGCGTTGCCTCGGTTAGCGCTACAGGCTTTTAGAGGAAACATTTAATTGCTAAATAAATTAACCAAGATACTAATTCTCGCGCCGCAGTCTTCTGGATTTTATGGCTTGTTTATACGTGACGGGTACGATACGACTAGGCTTTTTAATTATTACTGTTACTGGTATTCAAAAAATTAATATTTGAATAATTAAAACATTAGTAAGACTTATATTTCTCGTTCAGATATCACTGTACTTTATCTTCTATACATAGATAGAATATATAGTCTTTTAAAAGAGTACGTTTTCAATATAAAAGTTAATCAATGTTTCATTTTGAGTTAAGAGGAAAGATAAGTTATCCCATGACTTGATGTCTTCAGTACCACACATAAAGTAATTTATACATAAGGTACCAACCATCACTGCCACGTGTTTTTATGAACGATGATAATTTCTCCAAGAAGTTCATATAATGCTCCTTCACTCGCTTTGGAATAAAAAGATCCAACAATATAGAAGGTAAGAAGCAATGTACAAGGTAGCATTTCATTAATTAATCCATGAGATATCGTGTCGTAATCGTTAAAACTAAACGTATTCTCTAGAGTGGTCTATTCATCACAATTAGCAGGCGGGACGAGAAAAAACAAAACACCAAACGCTCTCCCAAGATGTTTAATGGTGTTTGTACATTGCGGATTATTTAGTGCAAGATTCGGTATTACGGCTTTTATTTTAAGCGTGGTTAATTTTCATCTTAGTGCGGTTATAGTAAGCTATGCGGAATACGTATATGAACGTTATTAAGACGATACACAAAAAAAAATCTACTGCTTGGCGGGCGGAGTCTAATAGCTCGCTATCGCGAACGCGGGTGTGCGCGAAGTCATTCTTGCAAACTCGCCGCGCTGCCGCTGGCCGACTCGGGACAAACATGTATGGAGTCGTCATACAGTTATAATATTCTTATACATATATTTAATTGTTGATTTATTGGTTTTATTTTCTTGCTTATAAACAAATAATCTTCTTTTTAACAACTACTTAGACATTATTAATAATAATATTTCGTAATGTTTACTTTATTACAAAATAATACAGGTTATAAATAATCTTTAAAATAACAAAAAATATTGTTACTCTGAAAAAATGAAATGGTACTCAATAACGCGGACTACTGAATGGATTTAGATAGAATTTGATGCTGACGTAGATATTACGTCATGCCCAGAAATGAAAGGTAATATTTCTGAAAGAAGTTATAAACCCTAATTCTTCTCAGTCAAAATCAAGAGTGGAAGATATCACTAATACAGTAAAACTGATGCGAAACTTTGGATGTTAATTTGTATATTTTTTTGTTAGTTGTTACTTAATCACGTCAAGACTACATTACCAATTTTGATAAAATATAGCCTGGATTTACACATAGGATACTTTTTATCCGAACTGAACACTTCTGTGGGATAAGACAGGATTCACGATATAATCTAATTCCACGCGGGCAAAGCCGCGGTCGGAATGATATTTTTTTAAATAAAAAAATTGTTTAAATAAAACACAAAATATATTGACGCATGTATTTATTTTTTGCACTCTATTATAATTGTAATTATTCATTACAAATAATCAAAATAAAATAGCCAGAACAAAGTTAGGCCCTGGTAGGGTAGGTAGGCACGTACAGCAATGTGAGACGAACACTGGCTTATTTATACCAATAATAATGTATTATAAACATTAAATTAAGTTTACTTTCTAACAACAAAAATACATAATATTAGCTAATGTGAAAGCGAATCAACCAATCATCCCACAAAAATGAAATGTGCACACAAATATTCATCCAAATCGGTTCATGTCATTAGGAGGAGTGACTGCAGCGCCATCTTCCGGGCCCAATTGTGTTTCCAGATCACCCAGGAACTCAATTTAATATACTTACACAAAATTTTTCGATATGAAAACTCACATTACTATGTAAATATGAATATAAACCTGTTTTATTACTAAGCAATTTCCCGCACAGGTGTAGTAAGTATAAATGAAATAAATATCAACATCAAATTCTTTATACAACATACTTATCTACCACCTTCTAATTTTTTTTTTCCTTTCGTATTTTTTTTAAATATAATACTACTCCAATGAGCTCCTGTTCCATATTATGTCCGCCATACTTCCACTAAGTTCACCATGATTTTTTATTTCTTTGCACTTTGTTGCTTTTTGCTAAAAATGGAATCATGCGATAAAACCAGTAGAGCTTTGATAACATACATTTTTGACTGAATAAAGGTACTTACTAAGGAGTGGATTCACATTGTGAACAATCAGTGGGTTTATTTTCCTTCTGGATTCCGGATTTCTGAACAGATTATTTATGCTATAAATGAAAAAATCTTACACATTCGTTATGTACTTAAAACAGGGGTACATATCAAACATCGTCTATAATACAATTATCATCAAATTTAAAATAAAACCAACTTACTTCATTAATTTGTTCCAATTGTAAGCATTCTTTTTCCTCCAACCTTTATGTTTCTTCTTCTTATTTTCTTTATTGTCCCCATTTGTCTCATTTTGTCTTATCGTGTTGTCACCCTTTTTTACGATTGCGCGAGCGACACAAGTTCCCCGTGTGACGGCCGTAGCGGGAATGACTCGTGCAGCGATCGGGGTAGGAAGGTACAGGGCGGCTCTCGCTATATTGGCTGGTCGCGCGCTAATTTCAAGTATTTCTTGTTTATTTCAAAACCATCGCATATTTCAAAATTCTAACACGGTAGACGTATAGGTTTTATATTTTATAGTTAATATCCAAAAAGTCGTAACTTTACATTTGTTATTTTGAAGATGCCAGAGATTAAAAAAAAATAACAATGATAACTTTGTATTTTTTTTCTATCGAGAAAATATCATGGAATCATGTTTCTAAAACGGTAGACGTATTGTGTTACTATTGAACTTTCTTGTCAAGAATTCTCATCACGACAACTTTAATAATATAAAAATTACGAAGGTTTGAAAAGGGCCGTAAATGTTAGAAAAATTAATTCATCACCTTAAATAAAAAAATTTGTTGTCTGTAAAGTCGGTTTACTGACGATAGTTGAACGTGACAACGGCCTATTGTGCTTCTTTGTCGCTCGTTTCGCGCTCTCGCTTGCACTTCAAGCCTACATGGAACGCCTCAGAGCGAGGTAACGCCGCATGAGTCATGTTTTTTCGTGCGTGCAGCCGGCTATCGAATTATAAGACGTTGTCACGTCAAAATAAAAAGTTATGGCTTATTAATAATATAATGTATTAGTTATGTGGCTTGAGAACCCCTTTAAGTAAGGGTGAAGGCCTTCTCCAGACTGTTCCAGTATTCTCTATTTAATTAACGTTATAATAATACAATATTTTTGTAGCTTACTTTGTAAATAAAGACATATGGATGAAATATAGGATTATTGTGCTGCGGTAATGTAATAGAATAATTAATTTGTCGTTTCCTTTGAGACGTAATTTAATCAAGAACGGTGACTTATGCTTACAATAATTAAGTAATTAGTTGCTAAAAGAACCACAATAAATACATATATCAAAACCAAATCTAGCAGAAAAGCTTGTATACTATACAATCTATGTAGAGGTAGAGGAACATTTGCACCCGTTTTGCAATGCAATTCGCTTCTACAGAGTATTTCTTAATGTAAAACGTGCTTAGACGTACTTCGAACATAAATTCAATCCACTGGGGCCCGAATTGCAGTCTGGATTACTAGGTATTGCTAGATCTAGGCTCGTAAACAATACAGGAAAGTCTGTGATTTACTTCGTTTTAACGATCAGGTGCAACTGTGATCATCGGTAAATATACTATAGATAGAAGAGACAAGATACGAAGGTTTAAAGGTTATTTAACTAACTACTAATATGGAAAAAGATTAGGTAATATGAAGATTATAAAGCTTATAAAGCTGAAGAGTTTGTTTGTTTGAACGCGCTAATCTCAGGAACTACTGGTCAGATTTGAAAAATTATTTCGGTGTTAGATAGCCCATTTACTGAGGAAGGCTATATAATATTATCATCACGCTAAGACCAACAGGAGCGGAGCAATGCGGGTGAAACCGCGGAGCACAGCTAGTCATTTAATAAATGTATATTGTGTGTATGAAATAAAGTAAGGCATAAACTTACTTAAACTTGAAAATGTAATACGCACTTTGCAGTTCCTTGTAGGAGATTCATTTCCACCGTTATAACATCTTGTATAGTTTGGTTTGACGTGAAGTAGGTAAATTATAAATTCCATGTTTCCTACAGCACTGAATATTACCGTTGTATTCACTAAAGCTGGGTATGACGTACCTGACACTGGTATAATTGTTGTAATAATTTAAATGTAATTTGGAATTGAATTTCATTAATTTAATAATTGTTTAAATTTTAATAGAGAATTTCTCTAACCAGATAACAGTACGTTATTATGCTATTTAATATTAATTTCTTATATTAATTTAATATAAATCATTTGTGCTTTAAATGTCAGAAAGTTATCTACCTCATCAGAAGATTAACTAATGTTTAATTTTGAAGAGCAACATTTGAATTTGATTTGATTGAACAAAAAACTACCGTTGCTCAGCATACTTGTATCGAGAAGATTTTAACCCTTATATCTACTTGATAAGGGCCAATTTCCAATTGCATAAGAATATTAAAACCAAGGTAAATGTACCAATTGGAGAATGAATCCCAGTTTGAAGTAAGTTTCTCGCCTACGTTGTTTGAACTTTTCTACTCGAGGGAATATTAGACGAAACTAATTACAAGAACGGTTCGAGGTGCTCAATTATTGGTGATTTTACTTGAACTTTTGATAATTCTAATCTTTTTAGGAGTTAGAGAAAGTTGTAAAATTTTAATATGCGAATATCGTTTTTAAATTTGGAATTTTTTGATAAGATTAAGTATATGAATTAAGGGCCGATTTTTCAATGCTTGGATAAAACTTATCCGTCCAATAAAGTATTACACGATAATATTAAAATGTCACGTAAACTGTCAAATACGGGCAATTAGAATACGTTTTTAAAATGGCATTTTTTATACATTATTCGACGAATAAGTTTTAACCAAGGATTGAAAAATAAGCCCTAAGTAAAATAATAATCATAATGTATATATTGTTAATTTTATTTTTTCTGTTTCAATTAAAATTTCCTACTTTCATTGTTCATTATCGTTCATTACTTGCGCAAATATTAGTTAGAGACAATACTCAATAATTTACATTTAATAACGCACAATAAATAAAGAAATAAATAAAAACTTACGACACGAAATGAATTTCATGTCATTTGGGATGAGGTAGAGATAATATAGCAGAAGGGTAGCTAAAGAAATAACCCAAGTTTTAGTTTTATAAGTGTTACTTATTCTCGGAATTGAGTTACCTACGCAGTTCTGACGTTTTAGTTACGAGTACATGGCGTGGCATTATTTATTTTTTACTTTGCAATTGCAAGTGGTAATCACAAGAGACATGAAAGTGTTGTATGGTTGAGAGTTAGCTTCTTTTGCATTCTTACAAAAACGAGGTTTACCATGGTAAAGGCAACTCATAGGTCACACGCAGTTCAGTAACATCTTTTTCACTTGTAAAGAAAATTGTTAGTAGGTCAGAAGTTAAACGAATTGTCCTACCCCACAAGGATTTTACATAGTTTTTGAACGAGTGTTAATCAACTAAAAAAGTGGCGCGTTCTTTTAGATTTATTCCAAAAAGAAGTGTCAAGGGACACCCATAAAAATAATAAAACGTCATTGTAATAAAAGTTGTTTAATTTATTGCGAAAGTCTCACAAATCTTAAATAGAAGCGTTAGAGAACTTTGTGTGAGAAATACAATCGATACACGATATAGGGCTGCTACAAGATTGATAATGCTTAAATTTATAATTTGAATTAATATTTAACGCATGTAGTCTTTTAAGTATTAAAAAATGACAAAATATATATGAGTATGGCCGCCAAAAATTGTACATTCAAGAAAAAAAAAAATGTCCTTGTCATTTTATATAGCACCAGATTTTTTAATATAGTAATTATGGTAGTTTTTAAATATTTTCAGCTTCACTATGTTATATTTATCATTATATTAATAATTTAAAT
>CAJQZN010042598.1:15551-29877 GCA_907164685.1 Colias eurytheme | reverse complement strand
AGAAATAAAACTTTTTCTTTAATATTTAAATTTGTTTTATTGAGTTTAAAAGTAATTTAATCAAATAATTTAATTAACAATATAAAACAGAAATGTAAAAAAAAATTTCCTGCATTATTAGTTGTAATGTACACTAGGCTTAACAAAATCACGTATGTTACTATCAGTCACGTATGTTACGGTGTGTTACGATTTCACGACTGTTATTGTACAATATTTGGCGGCCATACTCATATTTATTTATTTATTGTCAAATTATTGAACTAATTTACGAGAGTAATACAGCAGCAGTACGATTTTACTTAGAAAAAGAAAATACTTATAATGTGGAAGAAATTGAGTTTGAATTAAACAACGTAATTTAGTTTATATCAGAAAGTTACGTTGAAAACTTGGATTTAGATCTCGTTCCGTGTATTAACTTCGGTTCTGCGATCCTATGTTTATGGAATTTCTCGGAAACAGCTAATTCAGAGTTCAAAATTGTGCGGAGTAAAACTAGAAGGTAAATTATGTAAGTTCTTCTATTTCTAACCCTGCCTATGTTGGAGTACTTGATTATATATTGCAATTTAATTTAACTCATCTTGTTACGGTAATATTATTGTTTAAACTCCTAAACACAATTACCTATATTTTGTAATGTTTTGTAAGTACTTGTACACATGCATTATGCCTCAGAAATTGGCAGTAAAAGTTCTTTATGAAATAAGTTTTACAATTTCCTTCTACTGCCTTGTTTAAAGTTATTAAAAATATCACTTTAGCGAATACAATAAACCGTGTTCCCAAAACTAAAAAAAAAATAATTTATAAGAATAAAAAGTTACTCTTTAGTTGACAACCCTATTGTCAGCTTGATACGAGAAGCTCGTAAAAATAACAAAGCGATTCGGATTTAACAGTTTCATGAATGTTTTTGCCAATAATGCCATTAACATCATATTTAGCCGAATGTGTATTCATTAACACAGATTTACATGGACATGGAATAATAATTACAGAAAATTGGAACTATATACATATTTTTAAAATATTTGTTAACTAATGATGTAAGTATATATTATATATACTTAGATACGTTATTCAGTCTTACAAATATGTGAATATAATGTTGATAATTTAGGGTCTTTTATGAGATACCTACGTTACTTTTCATTCTTGGTAATTAATTAATTAAAAATATCTAGACTCAATTCATGTAGGTAATTACCTACATGCATTGAGAACTGACTACATTTTTGAGATAATGATAAATACTAAGAAACTTGATATACCTACCAGAATGTACACCATATTGAATGCTGCTTATATTTAGCTATTGCTTTATATTACAGTATTTCTCTGGGAAATTAAGATATTTTTCTTCTACAAAATCGCACGTTTCACAGCCAAGATTAATATATCGGTAAAACCCTTTTTACGCTTGCGTTTAAAATTCCACGGATAATAAATAACGCGAAGCTACAATAAAACACTTCTAAGCCTTGAGTTCCTGAAAATTTATCGAACAAATGCAGGGAAAAGAGAACAGGGTGTCCATTTCGATAATAAATGTGCGTTTGCTCGTGTGGATGCTCTGATAAATTGATTTAGAGATAAATGGTGGACTAGAAATTTACTGCATTTCAACAGGAATATAATTTAATCGTCTCGGACTCTTCTGGACATAATTGAATGAAGAAATGTTATTTTATTACATACTTATAAGGAAGAAATAAAAAATACAGATTCATTGCTATTTTATAGTTTTTTTATTTGTTTTAGTACAGAGTTCACATTTGTTAATATAGACCGCACAATTAAAATACCTACATATTATTGAAAAAATAACACCTACTACGTATGTAACACACAATATGTATGTTGGAAAAGACTGGTATTTATTTGTTAATCTATGAATTCTAGTAGTGGAACGAAAGACTAATCTATACTAATATTATAAAGCTGAAGAGTTTGTTTGTTTGTTTGAACGCGCTTATCTCGGGAACGACTGGTCCGATTTGAAAAATTGTTTCGGTGTTAGATAGCCCATTTATCGAGGAAGGTTATAGGCTATATATCATCACGCTACGACCAACAGGAGTGGAGCCACGGGAGTGAAACCGCGCGGAACAGCTAGTATTTAATAAGATAGTTTTTTACAGTAACAGTGAACAATAAATAGTAGTTTCAGAATTAATTTATTGTAGCACCGTATTTAATAAATTCATGATTACTAACTACTGGACGAATCATATCTATTTTTCTTATTAAATTTCCGCTTGTTAATAATCTAGATCTAGATCAGGTCAATTTTTTCAAGATACATTTTATAGGTAACCTAGAAATTTATGAATAGCTGAAATTGGAAAAAGAATAAAATGGCTGTGATGTTTTCAGAACTACACGAGTAAAAATCACGAGGCAAACATACCTATATTATGTGCGTGCCAAGGATTTCTATTGAGGAGTTAGAAGTTTTCAAGTAAATACAAAGAAAGAAAGGAAGCAAAGAGTAAAATATAAAGAAGTTTTTGCGTTACATTATTTGAAATGTAAAATAAAACTACACGTGTGTTTAATCTCTTTCCTTAGCGTGTACTTTTGCATTTAACTATTATAAATTTACCTATGTTACATAATAATAACTTTGTATGTATTGTTGTATATGTTTATAAAATGTAAAGGGTATATAGCCTAGTCAAAGGACCGTATACAGCTTGCTCTGTTCGCACGAATAAAACATTCAGATGCCTGCGCGAGGCTTAACACTGCACTTGGTACGGATAGCAAAATAAACATTTTATCAAAATATTTTATGTATTCTTTGAGTTGCGGTAATATGCATATTTTAACGAACTAGAATATTTAGCGTAAAGTATCCTTTTAGATAAAACGAAAAAGTTTACGTGTTAAGTTTGTTAATTCACATTGTGACTGGCTATTTTTAATTAAATGTTATAATCATTGACAATAGACATGTAAGTGTTAGCACATGGCTAAATGGTTTGTATTAATTTTGATTGGATAATAGTTAATATTATCATGTTAAACGTTTGAGCATGGATGTAACTACTCCTACCACATAAAGTTAAAAAATAGTAATATACAAATAAATAAAACAATATCAATTTTTTTGCACACCATACCGAGTAGCGAGTCATAAAGATTATGTTATACTTGACAGATGAGGCACATCTGAAACGGATATTGAAGATTGAAGATGTGGGGAATAGGTTTTTTAAGCGAACCCTCTTTATTTGATGCATTTGATACGATTTCATACGAATGATCTGGACTTACGGCAAACCATATTTATTTAAAGAGAAAATAGAAAATGTAAGAAATTTCATATGTTATGACGTTCTATTTCTTTTCAGAGTTGGCGATTTAAACATATATTGCAATTGCTTGTGCACTAATTGTTTAGATTGAAATATTATAACGTATTTTATTAAGAGAAAAGATCTCAAGTGCTCATAGCGTGTGGTATTTTTATAGAAAATATTGTATGGATTTTAGCAGTTTTTTAAGGGTTTTTTTAGTAAGCTGTTAGCTGAGTACCTAATGCTTACGTATAGCAATATAAACAATGCGTTGTTTATGAATGTTGTGCTGAATTATTAAGATTTTGTTTGTATGTTTTTTTACAAGTGTTAATACCCTAATATTCATACTACGTTAAAGTTGATTTCAAAGACATTTTAATGTATGGAAATCGATTTCTTTTTCCCGCCACAGAGCATCACTAACCATTGTACAATTAGGTTATTTTTATTTCCTGTTCAACCGGGTAATTTGGTTTAAAAGTTTATTCTTCAGATGAAGTCGTTCAATTGATTGGACAAACCATCACGATGTATAATTGAATAATAAACAGTAAGCCAGACGCCATTAAATGCTCAAACCAATAAAATTTCACTGGATTGCTTCGGAATAAAGCACTGTTTCTTTTTCTTTACTTTCGCGGACTTATTCTGAATGATTTCCTTGTTTTATATTCGTGATTTATTTCCATTTTGATTATGTATGTTAATTTTTTGAATATTTGAACGTTTATTGCAGTTTACATGTAATGCTAATACTTCAATTTATTTTATATAATGTGCAGGTTTTTGTAAAATAGTAACATCCAATTCCAATACGAGATTAAGCATCATAATGAAAACTATGGCATACGGGAGTCAGTTATGTGATTAAATATGTTTTTTTTATGTGATTAAACGGTATGTTCCTTAACGGTAGGTTCCTTCAAGTATACTCAGGAATTTAAAATCATAAACAATAGTAATCATCCACTTGTTTACCGAATTATGTGCCAAATTTCAACGAAGAGCTTTTCTTGCGGTAGGTAATTTTTTAAGAATTGTAGGAATACATACTGGGTTTAAATGTATGTACCTAAATAAGTATATATTTTTTTTATATATTATTATAATAAAATAAAATAAAGATGTCAGGAAGTAAAATTAAACATCCAGAATAAGGACTTGGTAATAAAATGCGTATTAATGAGTGTTTTAGCGTCCGCCATAAAACCCCCGGAACCCGCTCAGTACGAACATATGGCTGTCTACTTCCACTTTATGTTATTGATATATTTGCTAACCTTATTTCGTTTATGACGTCATAACATTGTGATTCCCATATGCGAATATGATATAAAAATTGAAGATATTGAGTGCAAAGTTAACTGGGACAAAACGGGTTCTGAAAGGTAAAAAGAAGTAAACGTGATCCAATTTAAGGTTAAATAAGGTATAATAATATATTAGAATAGGTTTAATACTATAACATTTGCATTGGACTAAAAAATATAAGTCATTAAAATGCTACATAACTTCGTAGTAGTAAATCTCGTAGCTCCTCGTAGACGCCTACGGTCATGCTACAATTTCGTAGCACTTAACACTGTAAGCGGTTGTACAAAAAAATGTTTTTTAAGCTCATTGTTGACATACTTTATGAAAAGTCATAAGTATGTTTTTAGGTTATGATAATGATAACCTAAAAACTTAATTGAAAATTATTTTATTGCGTTAGGCTACTAGTTAAATTGTATCGTTATTTGTTAAATCTGAAATAGCAATTACAATTATAATTATTTTTGCCATACTTTTCACTAAACAGTATAATTGTCTGTACACAGAGTACCACTCAAATAATACAAAACAGCTGTAACACGTAAATATAAAAACTGAAATAAAATTCTAAATGGCACTCAGTCCATTGTATTCAACAAAATGATAATTTAAAGGTACCATTTAGCGATCTTTCATGTCAGGGCAATAAAAGCGACATTGATATAATTAACGCTTCCCCCAGTGAATTTTAATTAAGAAATTAATTAGTGCTCTCTGACCCAGTGACCTGACTAGCGACTGGAACTAATGCTGGCTTTATGGGGTGCAATGATGTTTGGGAGTCTCTAGTAGAAGTAGTTAACCGATACTCCAAATACATTTCATTCGTTTTAAAAGAGAAACTTTTTTAGACACGTTGAGAATAAAATTTCAAGGTCGCGTCATGGAAATACCGTTTCGGAGTTAGGCGACGATTTTGGTATCTTCGAATCTTGTCAATGAAGTTTCACTTCTGACACGTGTGCTCGGCACACACGCTCTTTTTTTCGTTTAGGTTGAAAAAGTAAAAGGATAAGAGATTAAGCACGAGACTGGTCAACCATGTCCAGAGGAAATTTATTACAGCGATCTGGAAGAACTTTGGGGATAATAATCACTGGAAGAAAACTAATAAACGGAAAAACTACTTACCTTACCTACCTTTGTGGAAACATCAGATGATTGAAAATGAAGTGCAAAATTTTGATTTTGAAGTTGGTTTTGTGTTCTTATTAATTCAGTTGTATGCTGCCGGCCCTGGTCGTGGCCAGTATTGTAGAAAGGCCTCTTTAATAATGAAATACATTGCACATTTGTCATTTGTAAGGAGTAAATACTTACACAATAGTAGTACAATAGATTAACCTAAATGTTATCTATTGTTGAAGTTTCAAGATTTCACCGACTTATGATTTAAATATCCCTTACAACGGTGAAGGTAAACATTGGTGTTTTTCCATCTGCCAATAAAGTAAATATGAGTCGGTGTTTCGTTTCCTATCATTCCATAAATCACAATGACGAAATAGGGAATATTAATATTGTTTTTGTGCAGAAAATTTCACTTACATCGGAAACGTTTGTAATCCTAATAATATTATAAATGCAAAAGTTTGTGAGGATGGATGTTTGTTATTGTTTTACGTTAAAACTACTGAACAGATTACAATGAAATTGGTATGCAGCTGAAGACCCAGAATAAGACATAGATCTTTGAAAACGCGGGCTAACCCGCATGAAAATCTAGTATTCAATATAACGTATACCTCATACAACGCTTATAGGAAACTAGAAATGGCTTCGAGAAAATCGAACAAATCGATTGAGGTTTTCTTATTTGAAAAGTTATTTCTCCTGCGCGTCGAAGGTGCCTCCATAACTTAGTAAGAATTTTGTTTCCACAGGCATTAGATCGCAGACAGCTGACAAATAAACAGACAGTCTTTAATATGTGTGCTCACGTAGCAATATTAGGTCAGTTTCTAGCTTCATGAGTTTCCAGGATTTTTATCGACATTTTGTTTTATGAGGACTGAGATAACACGTTATCACGAATGTACCTTAATTTATATTGACAGGTATTGCTGAAATAAAAATAATATACACGAGAAGTATATAAATAATATATAACGAAACTATCATTACAATGGCATAAAATATTTATTTTTTTACACTTTATTTTAGACACAAATACAGTTTTACACAGAGGAAACCTTACAACTACTTACAAAAAAAGAAGAGCACAACTTATTTAGCGGCCTTATGACTTATAATTAAATATTAAATATGTATAATTATTATCAGGTTTTTGTACAACAATGTTCTTCGCTTCACATTTAACAATCCACAGCATATAATATGTCGTACATAACACGATAAAAACTGTATTAAAATGCTTATCAACATTGATTTTAGAATTTCACGGAGCTGATGCCAAAGGGTGTGTAACTGTAGGAAGGAGGACATTAAAGCCTCTCACCGAGACACTGCAGAGCGTTACGAATTGTTAGCTATACATTACTGTCTAATGAGACTAATGAACAATATTTTGTACTGCTTTTCACTTGGCACCATCTTGAACCGGCAATGTATGTGTACGTTAAATTGTTGAGAAATGTCGTGTAGAAAGTGTTTTATGGCAAATTTTGGGTAGAAAGTAAAATGTTTATTTTAACAATAGTATATTTAATATGACTAGGTACATGTTTGAACTATGCAGACATCAAATTTTAAGGACAAAGAAAATCATTGTTGCAAAAAACAGACACTTTAAGACAACATTACATTATTAGTCATCGCATCGTTAAGACTATTTATTGCAATTTAAACTATTCGAATAGAGATTTATTTTAAACAATTGTATTGATTTATTTCCTTAGTTGTTTACAGTAAAGTCTGGGCGATGAAGCTTTGGCGACCTCCCACAAGGCAGACAGACGACCTAGGTGGCCTCTGGATGCAGGCCGTCGGAGATCAGTCGATCTGGATTTGATGGAATACTTTATTCCGCAGCGTCAACACTGAAACAATAAATTAAATTAACACCTGTTGAAACTTAATTGTAATTGGCATCTTTGCAGTTTCTCTAATCAACGATAAAATGTTAATGGACTACACAATTAAAGAACTTTCTTATCATAAAGATGCATTTAGCACATCAAACTGATTATTTTCAAGGACCAAATTATATTTTCCTTATGATTAGTTCATTTTAGTCATCTTTTAATTATTTTAAAAATATTTTCCCATATAATTTTTTGCTTCACAAACCAAACATTCTAAAACAACGCGCAATGTACACCGACCAGTCTGAATTGGCATTCACTGCCTTTTTTATTCCCAGCGATAACGTCCCTTCGGATGCTAAAACAGTCAAATGTTTTTTCATATTCACGAGTTATGGTTTAAGCTACATTAAAAAAACAGTAGCAAGTTTATAGCCGTACATACCAATACAGATGCAGAAATATCTTTATGGGCTGTAACAAGGTTTAAGGTTAGTATTTTTTGAATTTGAATGTGAAACATGCATTTTAGAGTAGATTATTTATACCACACACCATATTTCAACCAATAACCGTGGCCCCCTCATTAAAGCGGCTCGACGGAATACAGTGGGGTTTTAATCGGTAAGAATCCTACAGAATATGCCGGAACATAACACGGCTCCTTCCCCGGGGGCCGTGGGTACCTATGCAAGATTTTCCCCACTTTTAAAAAAAGGTGTATAACAATTTGTATTTCATCTTTTCATTTATATAGATACATTTTATAGATTTAAGGATGTAGATACTATCTAGGAATACCTAATTTTAGTTCGATGAAACAAAATTTTCTTCGGTCAAAGATATTCGGTGAACTACAAAGTTTTAATTTTTAGAAACCTCACAAATGAATATGAGGTTGGGCATTAAAAGGAAAACCTAAATATGAAACTTGGCTATTAATTTGGGGAAAAACTCCGGCCATTGTGAAAGTTTGTCGAGTTATTGAAGCTAATCGGCGACACGGGAAAGCTCTTGTGTTCGTTCCGAAATGCATACTTGATTTCCTGTATCGATTTGAAAGTTTTATAATGTTTCCGTGACCTTATTTTTGGATTTAATCGTCAGTAATTGGAAGAATATTAAGTATGCAACATTAATTATACTTGCTGCATTTGTAAAATTACTTATATGTATGAATTTTTTTTCTAAATGTAATTTTATTTTTGTACGTAGTTTTTTTGGATATTGGTAGTGTAGATAAGTCTAGTAGGCATGTCTTATTTAAAAAAAATGCAGTAGCTAGAGCATAGATGGAATATAATATACAGTACATAAAGCCATACGTTAATCCCATTATAATATTGGTTTAGTTCTTATTCATATTTTTATATCGAATGTTGCGTCGTTGAATCAAAAATTCAATAATCAATGATTACCTACCATACGATTGCACGTTTTCAACGTTACAAAATAGTTCTATTAAAGAAAATCCATACATTTGCGTCAGAATGGCTCCAAGGTAATAAATATGCACCTAGATACAGGAACTCAATAGACGTCTGATGTGTATTTATTACTATTGTAAGATCGCTTGAATTCATCTGTTGTTTGTAATGGTTTCGAAGATTAGCAATATCAAGTTTGGACTGTATGCGGTAATACATAGGGTACTAATTGGGTACTTATAAGATTTAGTACGATTAGAAAAAACAATGTTTCAGTTAAACCGCATGTCTTTTATGGTATATGGATTGAGTTCGTTTTACATAAGTTTGCTTATGGAGTAGGTGATATCCTGTCTTGTCAAACAATACTGCTGTTGTGTCCACCAAAAAATAAGTTTGATCTGTTATTATACCAAGGAAGATGAATGTATTTTTAGTCAGTTACTTATAATAATTATAAAAGGCGTCGGGAAACTTTTACTCCCGAAAAGAAATTTGATGATGATGACTAGCTACAGAGAACTTTATCGCATAGATTTTATAAAAGTTTTGGTGGACATTCTAAAATATAAATAGATTGTTAGATAATAAATGTGAAAAGGAGAAGATTATGAAGAATAATAAATGAAGGAAGCGCTGCCGTCTCCCGGGCGCTCCGGGAAGGTATTCAATAAATTTTATAGAAGGTTCCAGGTTCTATCGGTCAGTATGTAATAATTATTTACCGTGGGGACCAATAACTTGCCAAGGATTCGTCTTGATATTAGCTATTACAGATTCAACGTTAAATTCATAGTTTATGCGAAAGGTGTGTTTCTTTCATTTCAACACTTATGCCATTATATGAAGAAAAGTAGCTTGAAGGATTTACACTGCATTTTGTGAAAATAAAAGCTAGTATGAGGTGCAAATAGAAAAGAGAAATGTTGCTTGCGTGAAGTGAATGCTAGGGAAGCCATAGGCGGAATACTAGTATGTAAGTTAAATCTATTTAATTTTTTACGATTCGATTGATCTTTTTATTATTCTCTGTAAAGAATTCATTCCGTTTCTAATAATTTCAAACTTTCCAATACAGGAAATCACTACATAGTATAAAACAAAGTCGCTTTCTCTGTCCCTATGTCCCTATGTCCCTATGTATGCTTAAATCTTTAAAACTACACAACGGATTTTGATGCGGTTTTTTTTTAATAGAACGAGTGATTCAAGAGGAAGGTTTTAGTATATAATTTTTTAGGTGTTAGACAAAGCGGGCGAAGCCGCGGGCGGTAAGCTAGTATATATAGAATACTAGATTTTTAATTATTAACATTGTTATAGCATTCGGGATAAAAAATTGGGCACTTAATTATCATTGTTTGGCCAGTATATCCACGAGGGATCATGTCATGTTATTTTTAGACCCGGATTACTGAACAAGGGTTGCGTGTCAGTTTTCAAGTTACAGTAATGCGATCATGTCGTTTTGACACTTGCAAAACATGGCGGCCAAGCCAATGTTTTCGTTAATTTGAAATTAGATCGTGTTGTTCTTAATAATCTTTTGGGAGTTTTTAATTTTAGCACTCGGTTGTTGAGGATTTCTTTTTTATGTTTTTAAATGCGTAGGCTTTGGTATTTTTAATTTTGAAAATGTTTGTAGATTGTGACAATGAAGGAAAAAAACCTTTTTTTTAATCCGCTTTAACAGTATTTCGGGATCTGGAAATTGAAGGTTATAAATAGATTCGTTTCGATTTATTCATTTAATGATTTCGGTCACCATAAGTTTACGGACATGCCACGCAATAATAACATATTGTCATCCATATATTATAATACTCCATTATAACCAAACACGACATCTCTTTTAATATTATTTAGTCACAAATAACGTCTTTATAGGTTAATAAATAGCACTGTCTTGAATACTAACTATCTCTAAGTGGAATAACAATAACAAATACTTAAATAAAATGCGTAAATTAGCTCTAATAGGCTCCTATTTCCCGAACCAGCTACGCAATGTCTAATTCTTAAGAAAATGACTGAAAATAATGAATTCAAGGCACGACAGTATAGTTAATTGAAACCGGGAGCAACAAGTAAATGAAAATGTTTTAACAGTTTTCTAATTTCTCGAGGTGTTAAATTCTCGTTAAACATTTGCGGTGAAATAATTTTAACGAGTTGGTTCAGTAAACAGACTTCGAATTAATAGTTTGCTGTAAGATTATTTCATTTATGTTTTTCGCTTTTATTAATTGGTTAGGAAGAGTGTTTGCATGTTGATTTGGAAAGCTAATAAATTTTTTTTTTTTTCTTAACACAGTTGTAGAATTATACATGTCATAGATTATACAATGATTAAATAACATATTATTACAATTTAAAATAAGTCATTAGTTCGAAATAAATCAGTGTAATACAATTTGTAAAGATGATAATCGTGCAAAGGTATTTTTATCGCTCATAATTCCAATTTTTTTTAATTATATTGCGCATATCATATCACAAAATACAGCTATATCTAAAATCATAATATCATAATCGATACGCTGTTTCCACCATATTTAAAGCACCATAATTTTGTATTAAAAGATAAAATCCACATTCAATACAATATTGAAAGTTCGTTTAAAATGTAAAAGTGCAAATCACGAAGCTTGTTAAGTGCAAGGGAAGCTCTAATTAATTAATCTGCTTTGATAAATGACAGTCATGATGCCACCGATACATTGATAAATAGATTTTTCCCACAACTCCTTCGAAGAGAATAGATTTAGGTTACTGGATAAGGCGAAATATAATAAAGAGATAAATTAATTAAATATTAATTTATTAAGGGGTGATTTTTCAATCCTTGGTTAAATCTTATCCGTCCAATATAGTATTACACAATAATATACAGATGTCACCTAAAAACTGTCAAAAAGGGGCAAGTAACACATTTTTAAAATGGTTGTTTAATACGATATTCGATGAATAAGTTTTAACTAAGGATTGAAAAATCGGCCCTTAATAAGAATTTGTAAGAAAGGCGTATAAAGCAATGAGCTCAAGAACCATTATATTATGATAGTTATATATGAATAATTATGTTGTGCATTGATTAGTATCTAGTAGTAGGGCAGGTGTAATACTTCTTAAATTTGAAAAAGCTCTATAAAAAAGTTAAATTTAGACTCGAATATGATGAAATTTATTCATGGACATAAACATTAAACATATTTCTAGCCTTTCCTAGTATTATTCTATCTTAAATTGAACAACCTTCTAGGAACAGATAAATTAAATCCTTAATAAAATATAAGTCTCGAGCAGAAAATATAGATTTTTAGCCTCTCTAGCGATCCATTTTTAAACTATATTTACTTAAATATTGCGTTTGTTGAAAAGAACAAGCAATTCCTGTGAATGATGGCGTGCGCGTATTTCATCTCGCAAATATGTTGTTTCTCGTGAAATTCCGAGATATGTTTTTCTTTTACATAATTTATGTGTTTATTTATTTATGTTACACCAACAACAAATTATTTTCCCTTTTCGACACTAAATTATAATATTAGAAGAATGTGAATTTCTTATCTTCGCTTTTTTATAAGTGTTTGTGTCCGTTTATAGTAAACAATTTAATTTTCTTTAATGTGTTCTTTAGATTCAAATATTTTCACTAACATAATTTGAAATTATCAGATTGTAATCTCAAAAAAACTTAGTTGAACGTCGTGTTTAACAATAATTGTATTCCGTTAATATAATACCTTGTATTTATCGTGAATACAAGCTATTTCGTAATACTATTTAATCAAACTAACCCTGAAGCTACCCGCATCAAGGGGACAGCTAATTTGATCCATCTGTGCATTCATAACCGTTTAGTTCTACGATATTTGCAGTACACAACCCCTTTAAATATAATGTGACGTGAATTATTTTCTGATAAAATATTATATTTCGATGCTAAACGTCGTGTTATATCGAACAAACAGGCTCTTTGTTAATCGTTTGTTTTATATGTATCGTTTGGTTTAGCAATACTGTAGCCAGTTGATATTAAGCTTGTGTTACTATATTTCAATTCGATTTTCTTTTGGAAAATAATCGCATAAGAATTGCTTAGGGTATGCGCATTGCTATATTTAATTTACGGCATACCTATTGTGCTTAAATTTTCATATGTTCTACAATCGCTTACTCCACACTGCATGCTTTAAAAAGCATCAAAATAATATAATCCAATACGCGTTAGAACGTAGTCAGTAAATACTCTACCGTGTTTAAGCGCGTGGAATGACGCATGTACTCACTTTCTTATCCATTCTTTTATACTCCGGTTAAAAAATACGTAAGCAAAGTATTAAATCAAGGGGAGGCCATATATCTTCGAGGGCGAGTGAGGAATCACCTTCAACAGGTGGATATCTCAAGAGAAAACAAACGGTTGTTAAGGTACTTTGAATACCTTCGTATGGTTGGCTAATAAATTGTAAATCTCCATTGACCATTATATGGTTGAACAACAATGTTAAAATACGACTTAGGACGATTTTGTGTTTTGTTTAAGTTATGTAAATGATATTTTTATCGATATGTTAGAGATATCTTTATAGATTTTTATTCGTTATAAAATTCCTGAGCATATGTGTTATTATAAAGCTTTTTAAAACTGCTTCATATTGGTTTATTTATTTGTAACTTACGGTACAACAGATAGGTATCTAATATTAAACTCATTCCACTCCGTGTTTTCGGTAGTAAATACCTAATGTTATTCTGAAACTTTTATTTATCAATTTCCCTACTATGAGAAATATGACAACTTATCTATTTCTTTACTACACTCATGAATCATGACAACACATTCAGTTCTTCCTTACGATTTGTCAAAAACAAATGACCATACACTTCTATTGTTACGGGAAACCCCTTTCTCGTCAATAGGCAATTCCACACAGAGCGAGCAGCCTCGCGAAGCAGCTCGCTCTGGAACTGTATGGTCATTTGATTTTGACAAAGTGTGAGTAAGAACGAAATTTGCGTTCATGATTCATGAGTATAGTAGAGAAATAGATAAGTAGTCACTATTTACACAGTAAATAAGCATTTCATTAGCATTATGTATTCCCGAAAACACATAGTTCAATACATTTAATATTAGATATCTGTGGTATCGTAAGTTACAAATAAATAAAGCAACATTTAAGTGCGATTTTAATATGATTGGCGCGTAAAGTAGCTCGGTCTACGTGAACGTGGCTTAGCCGAGGAAAACGGCGGCACGCGCGTAGTTGCTCGCCCTGTGTGG